>QRFJ01000357.1:40515-59252 GCA_006176705.1 Cocos nucifera | reverse complement strand
TTACTATTCGAAAAATATTTTCTCGCAAAAAAAAACTGAGTCGTGAGCTCGAAAGTACCGTGCATCATCATGGGACCACACAGTCCTCCCGGCTGCCTGGTGGTAGGTGGGTCAATGTTGGCGGGGGACTGCTGCTGCGTTATAAATTACTATTTCGAATAATTTGTCATGGGTGCGATCATACCAGCACTAATGCATCGGATCCCATCAGAACTCCGCAGTTAAGCGTGCTTGGGCGAGAGTAGTACTAGGATGGGTGACCCCTTGGGAAGTCCTCGTGTTGCACCCTTTTTAATTTTGATGCTGCTTGTCTATTTTTTATTCATTTTTCTTTAATTTCTATGTTTTTCCTTGCTTGCTATTCCAAAAAAAAATTCTCTCGAAAAAAAAACTGAGTCGTGGCTCGGATGTTTCGCGCATCATCGTGGATTTGCGCTATTTTTCTTTTTTTTATATGTTTTTCTTCAATTTCTGCGCTTTCGCTTTCTTACTATTCGAAAAATATTTTCTCTCGAAAAAAAACTGAGTCGTGAGCTCGAAAGTACCGTGCATCATCATGGGACCCACTTCAATAGTCCTCTGCCCGGCTGGCCTGCACGGTAGGTGGGTCAATGTTGGCGGGGGACTGCTGCTGCGTTATAAATTACTGTTTCGAATAATTTGTCATGGGTGCGATCATACCAGCACTAATGCACCGGATCCCATCAGAACTCCATAGTTAAGCATGCTTGGGCGAGAGTAGTACTAGGATGGGTGACCCCCTGGGAAGTCCTCGTGTTGCACCCTTTTTAATTTTGATGCTGCTTGTCTAATTTTTATCCATTTTCCTTCAATTTCTATGTTTTTCCTTGCTTGCTATTCCAAAAAAAAATTCTCTCGAAAAAAAAAACTGAGTCGTGGCTCGGATGTTTCGCGCATCATCGTGGATTTGCGCTATTTTTCTTTTTTTATACATTTTTCTTCAATTTCTGTGCTTTCGCTTTCTTACTATTCGAAAAATATTTTCTCTCAAAAAAAAATTGAGTCGTGAGCTCGAAAGTACCGTGCATCATCATGGGACCCACTTCAATAGTCCTCTGCCCGGCTGGCCTGCACGGTAGGTGGGTCAATGTTGGCGGGGGACTGCTGCTGCGTTATAAATTACTATTTCGAATAACTTTGATCATGGGTGCGATCATACCAGCACTAATGCACCGGATCCCATCAGAACTCCGCAGTTAAGCATGCTTGGGCGAGAGTAGTACTAGGATGGGTGACCCCCTGGGAAGTCCTCGTGTTGCACCCTTTTTAATTTTGACGCTGCTTGTCTAATTTTTATCCATTTTTCTTCAATTTCTATGTTTTTCCTTGCTTGCTATTCCAAAAAAAAATTCTCTCAAAAAAAAAACTGAGTCGTGGCTCGGATGTTTCGTGCATCATCGTGGATTTGCGCTATTTTTCTTTTTTTTATACATTTTTCTTCAATTTCTGCACTTTCGCTTTCTTACTATTCAAAAAATATTTTCTCTCAAAAAAAAACTGAGTCGTGAGCTCGAAAGTACCGTGCATCATCATGGGACCCACTTCAACAGTCCTCTGCCCGGCTGGCCTACACGGTAGGTGGGTCAATATTGGTGGGGGACTGCTGCTGCATTATAAATTACTGTTTCGAATAACTTTTCATGGGTGCGATCATACCAGCACTAATGCACCGGATCCCATCAGAACTCCATAGTTAAGCATGCTTGGGCGAGAGTAGTACTAGGATGGGTGACCCCCTGGGAAGTCCTCGTGTTGCACCCTTTTTAATTTTGACGCTGCTTGTCTAATTTTTATCCATTTTCCTTCAATTTCTATGTTTTTCCTTGCTTGCTATTCCAAAAAAAAATTCTCTCAAAAAAAAAACTTGAGTCGTGGCTCGGATGTTTCGCGCATCATCGTGGATTTGCGCTATTTTTCTTTTTTTTTATACGTTTTTCTTCAATTTCTGCTTTTCATTTTCTTACTATTCGAAAAATATTTTCTCTCAAAAAAAAATTGAGTCGTGAGCTCGGAAGTACCGTGCATCATCATGGGACCCACTTCAATAGTCCTCTGCCCGGCTGGCCTGCACGGTAGGTGGGTCAATGTTGGCTGGGGGACTGCTGCTGCGTTATAAATTACTATTTCGAATAATTTGTCATGGGTGCGATCATACCAGCACTAATGCATTGGATCCCATCAGAACTCCGCAGTTAAGCGTGCTTGGGCGAGAGTAGTACTAGGATGGGTGACCCCTTGGGAAGTCCTCGTGTTGCACCCTTTTTAATTTTGATGCTGCTTGTCTATTTTTTATTCATTTTCCTTTAATTTCTATGTTTTTCCTTGCTTGCTATTCCAAAAAAAATTCTCTCAAAAAAAAAAATTGAGTCGTGGCTCGGATGTTTCGCGCATCATCGTGGATTTGCGCTATTTTTCTTTTTTTATACATTTTTCTTCAATTTCTTGCACTTTCGCTTTCTTACTATTCGAAAAATATTTTCTCTCGAAAAAAAACTGAGTCGTGAGCTCGGAAAGTACCGTGCATCATCATGGGACCCACTTCAATAGTCCTCTGCCCGGCTGGCCTGCACGGTAGGTGGGTCAATGTTGGCGGGGGACTGCTGCTGCATTATAAATTACTGTTTCGAATAATTTGTCATGGGTGCGATCATACTAGCACTAATGCACCGGATCCCATCAGAACTCCGTAGTTAAGCATGCTTGGGCGAGAGTAGTACTAGGATGGGTGACCCATCCTCGTGTTGCACCCTTTTTAATTTTGATGCTGCTTGTCTAATTTTTATCCATTTTCCTTCAATTTCTATGTTTTTCCTTGCTTGCTATTCCAAAAAAAAATTCTCTCAAAAAAAAAACTGAGTCGTGGCTCGGATGTTTCGCGCATCATCATGGATTTGCGCTATTTTTCTTTTTTTTATACGTTTTTCTTCAATTTCTGCGCTTTCGCTTTCTTACTATTCGAAAAATATTTTCTCTCGAAAAAAAATTGAGTCGTGAGCTCGGAAGTACCGTGCATCATCATGGGATCCACTTCAACAGTCCTCTGCCCGGTTGGCCTGCACAGTAGGTGGGTCAATGTTGGCGGGGGACTGCTGCTGCATTATAAATTACTTTTTCGAATAACTTATCATGGGTGCGATCATACCAGCACTAATGCATCCGGATCCCATCAGAACTCTGCAGTTAAGCATGCTTGGGCGAGAGTAGTACTAGGATGGGTGACCCCCTAGGAAGTCCTCGTGTTGCACCCTTTTTAATTTTGACGCTGCTTGTCTAATTTTTATCCATTTTCATTCAATTTCTATGTTTTTTCTTGCTTGCTATTCCAAAAAAAAATTCTCTCAAAAAAAAACTGAGTCGTGGCTCGGATGTTTCGCGCATCATCGTGGATTTGAGCTATTTTTCATTTTTTTATACACTTTTCTTCACTTTCTGTGCTTTCGCTTTCTTACTATTCAAAAAATATTTTCTCTCAAAAAAAAACTGAGTCATGTGCTCGAAAGTACCATGCATCATCATGGGACCCACTTCAACAGTTCTCTGCCCGGCTGGCCTGCATGGTAGGTGGGTCAATGTTGGCGGCGGACTGCTGCTGCATTATAACTTACTATTTCAAATAATTTGTCATAGGTGTGATCATACCAGCACTAATGCATCGGATCCCTTCAGAACTCTGCAATTAAGCATGCTTGGGCGGGAGTAGTACTAGGATGGGTGACCCCCTAGGAAGTCCTCTTATTGCACCCTTTTTAATTTTGATGCTGCTTATCTAATTTTTATCTATTTTTCATCAATTTCTATGTTTTTCATTGCTTGCTATTCCAAAAAAAATTATCTCAAAAAAAAAACTGGGTCATGGCTCGGATGTTTCGCGCATCATCGTGGATTTGCGCTATTTTTTTTTTATACATTTTTCTTCAATTTATGCGCTTTCCCTTTCTTACTGTTCAAAAAAATTTTCTCGCAAAAAAAAACTGAGTCGTGAGCTCGAAAGTACCGTGCATCATTATGGGACCCACTTCAATAGTCCTCTGCCTGACTCGCCTGTATGGTAGGTGGGTCAATGTTGGCGGGGGACTGCTGCTGCGTTATAAATTACTGTTTCGAATAACTTATCGTGGGTGCGATCTTATCAACATTAATGCATCGGATCCCATCAGAACTCCATAATTAAGCGTGCTTGGGCAAGAGTAGTACTAGGATGGGTGACGCCTAGGGAACTTCATGTGTTGCACCCTTTTTAATTTTGATGCTGCTTGTCTATTTTTTATTCATTTTTCTTTAATTTCTATGTTTTTTCTTGCTTGCTATTTCAAAAAAATTATCTTGAGAAAAAAACTGAGTCTCGGCTCGGATGTTTAGCGCATCATCATCGATTTGCGCTATTTTTCTTTTTTTTATATATTTTTCTTCAATTTCTATGCTTTCACTTTCTTACTATTCGAAAAATATTTTTTCATAAAAAGGAATTGAGTCATGAGCTCGGAAGTACCATGCATCATCATGAATCCACTTCAACAGTCCTTCGCTCGGCTAGCCTGCACGATAGGTGGGTCAATGTTGGTGGAGGACTATTGCTGCATTATAAATTACTGTTTTGAATAATTTATCATGGTTGCGATCATACTAGCACTAATGCATTGAATCCTATTAGATTTTTAATTTTGATACTGCTTGTCTATTTTTTATCTATTTTTCTTCAATTTCTATGTTTTTCCTTGCTTGCTATTCCAAAAAAAATTTCTCAAAAAAAAAAATTGAGTCGTGGCTCGAATGTTTCGCGCATCATCGTGGATTTGCACTATTTTTTATTTTTTTATACATTTTTCTTCAATTTCTGCACTTTCGATTTCTTACTATTCGAAAAATATTTTTTTTTGAAAAAATACTGAGTCATGGGTGGGTGGGACAATGTTGGCGGGGGACTGCTGCTATGTTATAAATTACTATTTCAAATATCTTGTCATGAGTGCGATCATATCAGCATTAATGCACTGGATCCCATCAGAACTTCGTAGTTTAGCGTGCTTGGGCGAGAGTAGTACTAGGATTGGTGACTCCCAGGGAAGTCCTAGTGTTGCACCCTTTTTAATTTTGATGCTGCTTGTCTATTTTTTATTTATTTTTCTTTAATTTTTATGTTTTTTCTTGCTTGCAAATCCAAAAAAAATTGAGTCGTGGCTCGGATGTTTCGCACATCATCATGAATTTGCGCTATTTTTCTTTTTTTTATATATTTTTTTCTTTAATTTCTGTACTTTTGCTTTCCTACTATTCGAAAAATATTTTCTCTCGAAAAAATGGAGACGTGAGCTTGGAAGTACCGTGCATCATCATGGGATCCACCTCAACAGTCCTCTGGCCGGCTTGCCTGCACGGTAGGTGGGTCAATGTTGGTGGGGGACTGCTGCTGTGTTATAAATTACTGTTTCGAATAACTTATCGTGGGTGCGATCATATCAGCATTAATGCACCAAATCCCATCAAAACTCCACAATTAAGCGTGCTTGGGCGAGAGTTGTACTAGGATGGGTCACGCCAAGGGAACTCTATGTGTTGCACCCATTTTAATTTTGATGCTGCTTGTCTATTTTTTATTCATTTTTCTTTAATTTCTATGTTTTTTCTTGCTTGCTATTCCAAAAAAAAATTTCTCAAGAAAAAAGCTGAGTCCTGGCTTGGATGTTTCGCACATCATCGTGGATTTATGCTATTTTTCTTTTTTTATATATTTTTCTTCAATTTCTGCGCTTTCACTTTCTTACTATTCGAAAAATATTTTCTCTCGAAAAAGAGCTGAGTCGTGAGCTCGGAAGTACCGTGCATCATCATGGGATCCACTTCAACAGTCCTTCACCCGGCTAGCCTGCATGGTAGGTGGGTCAATGTTGGCGGGGGACTGCCGCTACGTTATAAATTACTGTTTCGAATAATTTATCATGGTTGCGATCATACTAGGACTAATGCATTGGATCCTATTAGATTTTTAATTTTGATGCTGCTTGTCTATTTTTTATCTATTTTTCTTCAATTTCTATGTTTTTCCTTGCTTTCTATTTAAAAAAAAATTCTCAAAAAAAAAAAACTGAGTCATGGCTCGGATGTTTCACGCATCATCATGGATTTGCACTATTTTTCATTTTTTTATATATTTTTCTTCAATTTCTGTGCCTTCGATTGCTTACTATTTAGAAAATATTTTTTCTAGAAATAATACTGAGTCATGGGTGGGTGGGTCAATGTTGGTGGAGGACTGCTGCTGCGTTACAAATTACTATTTCAAATATCTTATCGTGGGTGCGATCATATGAGCATTAATGCACTGGATCCCATCAAAACTTCGCAGTTAAGCGTACTTGGGCGAGAGTAGTACTAGTATTGGTGACTCCCAGGGAAGTCCTAGTGTTGCACCCTTTTTAATTTTGATGCTGCTTGTCTATTTTTTATTTATTTTTCTATAATTTCTGTGTTTTTTCTTGCTTGCTATTCCAAAAAAAAATTCTCTCAAAAAAAATTGAGTCGTGGCTTGGATGTTTTGCGCATCATCTTGGATTTGCACTATTTTTCTTTTTTTTATATATATATTTTTTAATTTCTACACTTTTGCTTTCTTACTATTTGAAAAATATTTTCTCTCAAAAAAAAATGAAGACGTGAGCTCGGAAGTACCATGCATCATCATGGGATCCACTTCAACAGTCCTCTGGACGGCTAGCCTGCACAGTAGGTGGGTCAATGTTGGTGGGGAACTGCTGCTGAGTTATAAATTACTATTTCGAATAATTTGTCGTGGGTGTGATCATATCAGTATTAATGCACTGGATCCCATCAAAACTCCGTAGTTAAGCATGCTTGGGCGAGAGTAGTACTAGGATGGGTGACCCCTAGGGAAGTCCTCGTGTTGCACCCTTTTTAATTTTGATGCTGCTTGTCTATTTTTTATTCATTTTTCTTTAACTTCTTTGTTTTTCCTTTCTTGCTATTCCAAAAAAAAATTGTCTCAAAAAAAAAACTAAGTCGTGGCTCAGATGTTTCGCGCATCATCGTGGATTTGCGCTATTTTTCTATTTTTTATACATTTTTCTTTAATTTTTGCACTTTTGCTTTCTTACTATTCAAAAAATATTTTCTCTCAAAAAAAAATTGAGTCGTGAGCTCGAAAGTACCGTGCATCATCATGGGATCCACATCAATAGTCCTCTGCCCAGCTAGCCCACACGGTAGGTGGGTCAATGTTGGCGGGGGACTGCTGCTGCATTATAAATTACTATTTCGAATAACTTGTCATGGGTGCAATCATACTCGCACCGATGCACCGCATCCCATCAGAACTCCGCAGTTAAGCGTGCTTGGGCGAGAATAGTACTGGGATGGATGACCCCTTGGGAAGTCCTCTTGTTGCACCCTTTTTAATTTTAATGCTACTTGGTCTAATTTTTATCCATTTTCCTTCAATTTCTATGTTTTTCCTTGCTTGCTCTTCCAAAAAAAATTCTCTCAAAAAAAAAAATTGAGTTGTGGCTCGGATGTTTCATGCATCATCATGGATTTGCGCTATTTTTCTTTTTTTTTATACGTTTTTCTTCAATTTCTGTGCTTTTGTTTTCTTACTATTCGAAAAATATTTTCTCTAAAAAAAAAACTGAGTCATGAGCTCGGAAGTCCTCTGCCCAGCTCGGCTGCACGATAGGAGGGTCAATGTTGGCTGGGGACTGCTGCTGTGTTATAAATTACTATTTCAAATAATTTGTCCTGTGTGCGATCATAGCAGCACTAACGCATTGGATCCCATCAATGCCCCATAGTTAAGCGTGCCTGGGCGAGAGTAGTACTAGGATGGGTGACCCCTTGGGAAGTCCTCGTGTTGCACCCTTTTTAATTTTGATGCTGCTTGTCTATTTTTTATTTATTTTTCTTTAATTTCTTTATTTTTCCTTGCTTACTATTCTAAAAAAAAATTCTCTCAAAAAAAAATTGAGTCATGGCTCGGATGTTTCGTGCATCATCGTGGATTTGCGCTATTTTTCTTTTTTTATATATTTTTCTTCAATTTTTGCACTTTCGCTTTCTTACTATTTGAAAAATATTTTCTCTCGAAAAAAATAGAGTCGTGAGCTCGAAAGTACCATGCATCATCATGGGACCCACTTCAATAGTCCTCTGCCTGGCTGGCCTGCATGGTAGGTGGGTCAATGTTGGCGGGAGACTGCTGCTACGTTATAAATTACTGTTTGGAATAATTTGTCATGGGTGCAATCATACTAGCACTAATGCACCGGATCCCATCAGAACTCCATAGTTAAGCATGCTTGGGTGAGAGTAGTACTAGGATGGGTGACCCATCCTCGGGTTGCACCCTTTTTAATTTTGATGCTGCTTGTCTAATTTTTATCCATTTTCCTTCAATTTCTATGTTTTTCCTTGCTTGCTATTCCAAAAAAAAATTCTCACGAAAAAAAAAACTGAGTCGTGGCTCGGATGTTTTGCGCATCATCGTGGATTTGCACTATTTTTCTTTTTTATATATGTTTTTCTTCAATTTCTGTGCTTTCGCTTTCTTACTACTCGAAAAATATTTTCTCTCAAAAAAAAATTGAGTCCGTGAGCTCGGAAGTACCGTGCATCATCATGGGATCCACTTCAACAATCCTCTGCCCGGCTGGCCTGCACAGTAGGTGGGTCAATGTTGGTGGGGGACTGCTGCTGCGTTATAAATTACTTTTTCGAATAACTTATCATGGGTGCGATCATATCAGCACTAATGCTCCAGATCCCATCAGAACTCTGCAGTTAAGCATGCTTGGGCGAGTAGTAGTACTAGGATGGGTGACCCCCTGGGAAGTCCTTGTATTGCACCCTTTTTAATTTTGATGCTGCTTGTCTAATTTTTATCCATTTTCCTTCAATTTCTATGTTTTTTCTTGCTTGCTATTCCAAAAAAAAATTCTCTCGAAAAAAAAACTGAGTCGTGGCTCGGATGTTTCGTGCATCATCGTGGATTTGCGCTATTTTTTTTTATACATTTTTCTTCAATTTCAGCACTTTCGCTTTCTTACTATTTAAAAAATATTTTCTCTCGAGAAAAAAACTAAGTCGTGAGCTTGAAAGTACCATGCATCATCATGGGACCCACTTCAACAGTCCTCTGTCCGACTGGCCTGCACGGTAGATGGGTCAATGTTGGTGGGGGACTGCTGCTGCATTATAAATTACTATTTCGAATAATTTGCCATGGGTGTGATCATACCGGCACTAATGCATCGGATTCCGTCAGAACATCGTAGTTAAGCATGCTTGGGCGAGAGTAATATTAGGATGTGTGACCCCTTGGAAAGTCCTAGTGTTGCACCCTTTTTTATTCTGATGCTGCTTGTCTAATTTTTATCCATTTTCCTTCAATTTCTATATTTTTCCTCACTTGCTATTCTGAAAAAAAATTCTCTTGAAAAAAAAATTAAGTCGTGGCTCGGATGTTTCGCGCATTATCGTGGATTTGCGCTATTTTTCTTTTTTTTATACGTTTTTCTTCAATTTCTGTGCTTTCGATTTCTTACTATTCGAAAAATATTTTCTCTCGAAAAAAAACTGAGTCGTGAGCTTGGAAGTACCGTGCATTATCATGGGAACCACTTCAATAGTCCTCTACCCGGCTCGCCTACACGGTTGGTGGGTCAATGTTGGCGGTGGACTGCTGCTAGGTTATAAATTACTGTTTTTGAATAATTTGGCATTGGTGCAATCATACCAGCACTAATGCATCGGATCTCATCAGAACTTCGCAGTTAAGCATGCTTGGGCGAGAGTAGTACTAGGATGGGTGACCCCCTGGGAAGTCCTCATGTCGCACCCTTTTTAATTTTGGCCCTACTTGTCTAATTTTTATCCATTTTCCTCCAATTTCTATGTTTTTCCTTGCTTGCAATTCCAAAAAAAAATTCTCTCGAAAAAAAAACTGAGTCGTCGCTCAAAAGTTTTGCGCATCATCTTGGATTTGCACTCTTTTTCTTTGTTTTATACACTTTTCTTCAATTTCTGCGCTTTCACTTTCTTACTATTCGAAAAATATTTTCTCTTGAAAAAAAACTGAGTCGTGAGCTTAGAAGTACCATGCATCATCATGAGACCCACTTCGATAGTCTTTTGCCCGACTGACCGACACGGTAGGTGGGTCAATGTTGGCGGGGGACTGTTGCTGCGTTATAAATTAATTTTTTGAATAATTTATCATGGGTGAGATCATACCCGCACTAATGCACTGGATCTCATCAGAACTCTATAGTCAGGCGTGCTTCGACGATAGTAGTACTAGGATGGGTGACCCCTTGGGAAGTCCTCATGTTGCACCCTTTTTAATTTTGACGCTGCTTGTCTAATTTTTATCCATTTTTCTTCAATTTCTATATTTTTCCATGCTTGCTATTCCAAAAAAAATTCTCTCGAAAAGAAAACTGAGTCGTGGCTCGGATGTATCGCGCATCATCGTGGATTTGCGCTATTTTTCTTTTTTTTATACATTTTTCTTTAATTTCTGTGCTTTCACTTTCTTACTATTAGGAAAATATTTTCTCTCAAAAAAAATTAAGTTGTGTGCTCAAAAGTATCGTGCATCATCATGGGACCCACTTCAACAGTCCTTTGCCCTACTGGCCCGCACGCTAGGTGGGTCAATGTTGGTGGGGGACTGTTGCTGCATTATAAATTACTTTCTCGAATAATTTGTCATTGGTACGATCATACCAACACTAATTTGTCGGATCCTATTAGAACTTCATAGTTAAGCGTGCTTGGACGAGAGCAGTACTAGGATGGGTGACCCCTTGGAAAGTCCTTGTGTTGCACTCTTTTTCTTCATAGTAAAGCGTGCTTGGACGAGAGTAGTTCTAGGATGGGTGACCCCTTGGAAAGTCCTCGTGTTGCACTCTTTTTAATTTTGACACTGCTTGTCTAATTTTTATCCATTTTCTTTTAATTTCTATGTTTTTCCTTGCTTTCTATTCCAAAAAAAAATTCTCTCGAAAAAAAAACTGAGTCGTGGCTCGGATGTTTCATGCATCGTCGTGGATTTATGCTATTTTTCATTTTTTTATATGTTTTTCTTCAATTTCTGCGCTTTCACTTTCTTACTATTCGAAAAATATTCTCTTGAAAAAAAACTGAATCGTGAGCTCGAAAGTACCGTGCATCATCATGGGACCCACTTTAACAGTCCTCTACCCGACCGGCCTGCATGATAGGTGGGTCAATGTTGGCTGGGCACTGCTGCTGCATTATAAATTACTATTTCGAATAATTTGTCATGGGTGCGATCATACCAGCACTAATGCATCGGATCCCATCAGAACTCTATAGTTAAGCGTGCTTGGGCGAGACTAGTATTAGGATGGGTGACACCTTGGGAAGTCCTCATGTTGCACCCTTTCTAATTTTGACGCTGATAGTCTAATTTTTATCAATATTCCTTTAATTTTTATGTTTTTTGTTGCTTACAATTCCAAAAAAAAATTCTCTCGAAAAAATAACTGAGCCATGGCTCGAATGTTTCGTGCATCATCGTAGATTTGCGCTTTTTTTCTTTTTCATGTACATTTTTCTTCAATTTCTGCACTTTCACTTTCTTAGTAGTCGAAAAATATTTTCTCTCGAAAAAAAACTGAGTCGTGAGCTTGGAAGTACCGTGCATCATCATGGGACCTACTTCAACAGTCCTCTGCACGGCTGGCCTACACGGTAGGTGGGTCAATGTTGGCGGGGGACTGTTGCTGTGTTGTAAATAACTGTTTCAAATAATTTGCAATGGATGCAATCATACCAGAACTAATGCACTGGATCCTATCAAAACTCCGTAGTTAAGCGTGCTTGAGTGAGTGTAGTACTAGAATGGGTGACCCCCTGGGAAGTCCTTGTGTTGCACCCTTTTTAATTTTGACGCTGCTTATCTAATTTTTATTCATATTAATTTTGACGTTGCTTATCTAATTTTTATTCATATTCCTTCAATTTCTATGTTTTTCCTTGCTTGCAATTCCAAAAAAAAATTTTCTTGAAAAAGTAACTGAGTGGTGGCTCGGATGTTTCACACGTCATCGTGGATTTACGCTATTTTTTTTTTTTTTATACATTTTTCTTCAATTTCTGTGCTTTCGCTTTCTTACTATTCGAAAAATATTTTCACTCAAAAAAAAACTGAGTCATGAGCTTGGAAGTACCATGCATCATCATGGGACCCACTTCAACAGTCCTTTGCTCGGTTGGCCTGCACGGTAGGTGGGTCAATGTTGGCGGGGGACTGCTGCTGCATTATAAATTACTTTTTCGAATAATTTACCATGGGTGCGATCATACCAGCACTAATGCATCGATTTCCATCCGAACTTTGTAGTTAAGCATGCTTGGGCGAGTGCAGTACTAGGATGGGTGACCCCTTGGGAAGTTCTCATGTTGCACCCTTTTTAATTTTGATGTTGCTTGTCTTATTTTTATCCATATTCCTTCAATTTCTATGTTTTTCCTTGCTTGCAATGCCAAAAAAAAATTTCTCAAAAAAATAACCAAGTCGTGGCTCGGATGTTTCGCACATCATCATGGATTTATGCTATTTTTCTTTTTTTTATAAGTTTTTCTTCAATTTCTGCACTTTCGCTTTCTTACTAGAAACATATTTTCTCTTGAAAAAAAATTGAGTCGTGTGCTCAAAAGTACCATGCATCATCATGGGACCCACTTCAACTATCCTCTTCCTAGCTGGCCTGCACGATAGGTGGGTCAATGATGGCGGGGGACTTCTGCTGCGTTATAAATAACTGTTTCGAATATTTTGGCTTGGGTGCGATCATATTAGCACTAATGCATCGGATTCCATCAGAACTCCGTAGTTAAGCGTGCTTGGGCGTGTTGCACCCTTTTTAATTTTGACACTGCTTGTCTAATTTTTATCCATTTTTCTTTAATTTTTATGTTTTTCCATACTTACTATTCCAAAAATAAATTCTCTCTAAAAAAAAACTAAGTCGTGGCTCGGATGTTTCGCGTATCATCATGGATTTATGCTATTTTTTTTATACGTTTTTTCTTCAATTTCTATGCTTTTGCTTTCTTACTATTCGAAAAATATTTTCTCTCGAAAAAAAATTGAGTCATGAGCTCGAAAGTACTGTGCATCATCATGGGACCCACTTCAATAGTCCTCTGTCCAACTAGCCTGCACTTTAGATGAGTCCATGTTGGCAGGGGACTTCTGCTGCATTATAAATTACTGTTTTGAATATTTTGTCTTTGTTGCGATCATACCTACACTACTGCACCGGATTCCATCAGAACTTCATAGTTAAGCATGCTTGGACGAGAGTAGTACTATGATGGACGACCCCTTGGGAAGTCCTCGTGTTGCACCCTTTTTAATTTTGACGCTGCTTGTCTAATTTTTATCCATATTCCTTCAATTTCTATGTTTTTCCTTTCTCGCAATTCCAAAAAAAAGTTCTCTCAAAAAAATAACTATGTTGTGGCTCGGATGTTTCGCGCATCATGGTGGATTTGCGCTCTTTTTCTTTTTTTTGTAAGTTTCTCTTCAATTTCTGTGCTTTCGTTTTCTTACTATTCAAAAAATATTTTCTCTCGAAAAAAAGAGAGTCGTGAGCTCGAAAGTACCATGCATCATCATGGGACCCACTTCAATAGTCCTCTACCCAGCTGGCCTATACAGTAGGTGGGTCAATGTTAGCGGGGGACTTCTGCTGCATTATAAATTACTGTTTCGAATATTTTATCTTGTGTGCGATCATTCCAATACTAATGCATTGGATTCCATCAGAACTCCAGAGTTAAGCATGCTTAGGCGAGAGTAGTACTAGGATGGCTGACCCCTTAGGAAGTCCTCATGTTGCACTTTTTTTAATTTTGACGCTGCTTGCTTAATTTTTATCCATTTTTCTTCAATTTCTATGTTTTTTCTTGCTTGCTATTCCAAAAAAAAATTCTCTCGAAAAAAAAACTAAGTCGCGGCTTGGATGTTTCACGCATCATCGTGGATTTGCGCTATTTTTTTTTTTATATATATTTTTCTTCAATTTCTGCACTTTCGCTTTTTTGCTATTCGAAAAATATTTTCTCTCGAAAAAAAACTGAGTCGTGAGTTTGGAAGTACCGTGCATCATCATGGGACCCACTTCAACAGTGCTCTGCCTGGCTGGCCTACACGATAGGTGGGTCAATGTTGGTGGGGGACTGCTGCTGCATTATAAATTACTATTTCGAATAGTTTGCCATGGTTGCGATCATACCAGTACTAATGCACTGGATCCCATCCGAACTCCGCAGTTAAGCATGCTTGGGCGAGTGTAGTACTAGGAGGGGTGACCCCTGGGAAGTCCTCGTGTTGCACCCATTTTAATTTTGACGCTGCTTGTCTAATTTTTATCCATATTCCTTCAGTTTCTATGTTTTTCCTTGCTTGCAATTCTAAAGAAAGGTTCTCTCGAAAAAAAAATTGAGTCGTGGCTCGGATGTTTCGCGCATCATCATGGATTTATGCTATTTTTCTTTTTCTGTAAGTTTTTCTTCAATTTCTATGCTTTCGCTTTCTTACTATTCAAAAAATATTTTCTCTCGAAAAAAAATTGAGTCGTGAGCTCGAAAGTACCGTGCATCATCATGGGACCCACTTCAACAGTCCTCTGCTAGGCTAGCCTGCACAGTAGGTGGGTCAATGTTGGCGACGGACTTTTGCTGCGTTATAAATTACTCTTTTGAATATTTTATCTTCGGTGCGATCATACCTGCGCTAATGCATCGAATTCTATCAGAACTTTATTGTTAAGCATGCTTGGGCGAGAGTAGAACTAGGATGGGTGACCCAGAGTAGTACTAGGATGGGTGACCCCATGGAAAGCCCTCATATTGCATCCTTTTTTTAATTTTGATGCTGCTTGTCTAATTTTTATCCATTTTTCTTCAATTTCTATGTTTCTCCTTACTTGCAATTCCAAAAAAAAAATTCTCTCGAAAAAAAAAAACTGAGTCGTGGCTCGGATGTTTCGCGCATCATCGTGGATTTGCGCTATTTTTCTTTTTTTTTTATACGTTTTTCTTCAATTTCTGCGCTTTCGCTTTCTTACTATTCGAAAAATATTTTCTCTCAAAAAAAAACTGAGTCGTGAGCTCGGAAGTATCGTGCATCATCATGGGACCCACTTCAACAATCCTCTGCCCGGCTGGCCTACATAGGTAGGTGGGTCAATATTGGCGGGGGACTGCTGCTGCATTATAAATTACTTGTTTCGAATAATTTGCCATGGTTGCGATCATACCAGCACTAATGCATCAGATCCCATCAGAACTCCGCAGTTAAGCGTGCTTGGGCGAGAGTAGTACTAGGATCGGTGACCCCCTGGGAAGTCCTCGTGTTGCACCCTTTTTAATTTTGATGCTGCTTGTCTAATTTTTATCCATTTTCCTTTAATTTCTATGTTTTTCCTTGCTTGCAATTCCAAAAAAAAATTCTCTCAAAAAAATAACTGAGTCGTGGCTCGGATGTTTGGCGCATCATCGTGGATTTGCACTATTTTTCTTTTTTTTGTATGTTTTTCTTCAATTTTTGCACTTTCGCTTTCTTACTATTTGAAAAATATTTTCTCTCAAAAAAAACTGAGTCGTGAGCTCAAAAGTACCATGCATCATCATGGGACCCACTTCAACAGTCCTCTGCCCAGCTGGCCTACATGGTAGGTGGGTCAATGTTGGCGGGGGACTGCTGCTGCATTATAAATTACTGTTTTGAATATTTTGTTTTGAGTGCAATCATACCAGCACTAATGCACCGGATCCCATCAGAATTTCATAGTTAAGCGTGCTTGAGCGAGAGTAGTACTAGGATGGGTGACCCCTTGGGAAGTCCTCGTCTTGCATCCTTTTTAATTTTGATGCTGCTTGTCTAATTTTTATCCATTTTCTTTCAATTTCTATGTTTCTCCTTGCTTGCTATTCAAAAAAAAAATCTCTTGAAAAAAAAACTGAGTCATGGCTCGGATGTTTCGCGCATCATCTTGGATTTGCACTATTTTTTTTTTTTTATACATTTTTCTTCAATTTCTATGCCTTCGCTTTTTTACTATTCGAAAACTATTTTATCTCAAAAAAAAACTAAGTCGTGAGCTCGAAAGTACCATGCATCATCATGGGACCCACTTCAACAGTCCTTTGCCCGGCTGGCCTGCACGGTAGGTGCATCAATGTTGGCGGAGCACTGCTGCTGCGTTATAAATTACTATTTCGAATAATTTGGCATGGGTGCGATCGTACTGGCGCTAATGTACCGGATCCCATTAGAACTCCGCAGTTAAGCGTGCTTGGGCGAGTGTAGTACTAGAATGGGTGACCCCCTGGGAAGTCCTCGTGTTGCACCCTTTTTAATTTTGATGCTGCTTGTCTAATTTTTATCCATATTCCTTCAATTTCTATGTTTTTCCTTGCTTGCTATTCCAAAAAAAAATTCTCTCGAAAAAAAAATTGAGTTGTGGCTCGGATGTTTCACGCATCACCGTGGATTTGCACTATTTTTCTTTTTTTTGTATGTTTTTCTTCAATTTCTACGCTTTCGCTTCTTACTAATCGAAAAATATTCTCTCGAGAAAAAATTGAGTCATGATCATGGAAGTATCGTGCATCATCATGGGATCCACTTCAACAATCCTCTACCTGGCTGGCCTGCACGGTAGGTGGGTCAATGTTGGCGGGAGACTTCTACTGCATTATAAATTACTATTTCGAATATTTTGTCTTGGGTGTGATCATACCAGTGCTAATGCACCGGATCCCATCAGAACTCCATAGTTAAGCATTCTTGAGCAAGAGTAGTACTAGGATGGGTGACCCCCTGGGAAGTCCTCATCTTGCACCCTGCTTGTCTAATTTTTATCTATTTTTGTTTAATTTCTATGTTTTTCCTTACTTGCTATTCCAAAAAAAATTCTCTCAAAAAAAAAACTGAGTCATGGCTCAGATATTTCGCGCATCATCATGGATTTACACTATTTTTCTTTTTTTTTGTAAGTTTTTCTTCAATTTCTGCGCTTTCACTTTCTTACTATTTGAAAATTATTCTCTAAAAAAAAATTGCATCATGAGGTCGAAAGTACCGTGCATCATCATGGGACCCACTTCAACAGTCCTCTGCTCAGCTGGCCTGCACGGTTGGTGGGTCAATGTTGGCAGGGGACTTTTGCTACGTTATAAATTATTGTTTCGAATATTTTGTCTTGGGTGCGATCATACCAGCACTAATGCACCGGATCTCATCAGAACTCCATAGTTAAGCGTGCTTAAGCGAGAGTAGTACTAGGATGTGTGACCCCTTGGGAAGTCCTCGTCTTGCACCCTTTTTAATTTTGACGCTGCTTGTCTAATTTTTATCTATTTTTCTTTAATTTTTATATTTTTCCTTGCCTGCTATTCCAAAAAAAAATTCTCTCGAAAAAAAAATTGAGTCGTGGCTCGGATGTTTCGCGCATCATCATGGATTTATGCTATTTTTCTTTTTCTATAAGTTTTTCTTCAATTTCTGTGCTTTCGCTTTCTTACTATTCCAAAAATATTTTCTCTCGAAAAAAAATTGAGTCGTGAGCTCGGAAGTACCGTGCATCATCATGGGACCCACTTCAACAGTCCTCTGCTCGGCTGGCCTACACGGTTGGTGGGTCAATGTTGGCGGGGGACTTTTGCTGCATTATAAATTAGAAATATTTTGTCTTGGGTGCGATCATACCAGCACTAATGCACCGAATCTCATCAGAACTCCGTAGTTAAGCGTGCTTGAGCAAGAGTAGTACTAGGATGTGTGACCCCCTGGGAAGTCCTCGTCTTGCACCCTTTTTAATTTAGATGCTGCTTGTCTAATTTTTATCTATTTTTCTTTAATTTCTATGTTTTTCCTTGCCAGCTATTCCAAAAAAAAATTTCTAAAAAAAAAACTAAGTCGTGGCTCGGATGTTTCGCGCATCATCATGGATTTGCACCATTTTTCTTTTTTTTGTACGTTTTTCTTCAATTTCTGCGCTTTCGCTTTCTTACTACTTGAAAATTATTTTCTCAAAAAAAATTGAGTCGTGAACTCGAAAGTACCGTGCATCATCATGGGACCCACTTCAACAGTCCTCTGCTCGACTGGCCTGCATGGCAGGTGGGTCAACGTCGGCGGGGGACTATTGCTGCATTATAAATTACTGTTTCGAATATTTTGTCTTGGGTGCGATCATACCAGCACTAATGCACCGGATCTCATCAGAACTTCGTAGTTAAGCATGCTTGAGCGAGAGTAGTACTAGGATGTGTGACCCCCTGGAAAGTCCTCGTGTTGCACCCTTTTTAATTTTGACGCTGCTTGTCTAATTTTTATCTATTTTTTTCTTAATTTCTATGTTTTTCCTTTCTTGCTATTCCAAAAAAAATTCTCTCTCAAAAAAAATTGAGTCATGGCTCGGATGTTTCGTGCATCATCATGGATTTACGCTATTTTTCATTTTTTTTGTATATTTTTCTTCAATTTCTATACTTTCGCTTTCTTACTATTCAAAAATTATTTTCTCAAAAAAAAATTGAGTCGTGAGCTCGAAAGTACCGTGCATCATCATGGGACCCACTTCAACAGTCCTCTGCTCGGTTGGCCTGCATGGTAGGTGGGTCAATGTTGGTGGGGGACTTTTGCTGCGTTATAAATTACTGTTTCG
>QRFJ01000357.1:0-39515 GCA_006176705.1 Cocos nucifera | reverse complement strand
TGCTTTCGAGCTCACGACTCAGTTTTTTTTCGATAGAAAATATTTTTCGAATGGTAACAAAGCGAAAGAGCAGAAATTGAAGAAAAACATACAAAAAAAAAGAAAAATAGCGCAAATCCACGATGATGCGCGAAACATCCTAGCCACGACTCAGTTTTTTTTTCGAGAGAACTTATTTTTGGAATAGCAAGCAAGGAAAAATATAGAAATTGAAGAAAAATGGATAAAAATTAGACAAGCATCGTCAAAATTAAAAAGGGTGCAACACGAGGACTTCCCAGGGGGTCACCCATCCTAGTACTACTCTCGCCCAAGCACGCTTAACTGCGGAGTTCTGATGGGATCCGGTGCATTAGTGCTGGTATGGTCGCACCCATTTCAAATCATTCGAAACTGTAATTTATAAGCGCAGCAGCAGTCCCCCACCAATATTGACCCACCAACCGTGTAGGCCAGCCGGGCAGAGGATTGTTGTAGTGGGTCCCATGACGATGCACGGTGCTTTCGAGCTCACGACTCAGTTTTTTTTCGATAGAAAATATTTTTCGAATGGTAACAAAGCGAAAGAGCAGAAATTGAAGAAAAACATACAAAAAAAAAGAAAAATAGCGCAAATCCACGATGATGCGCGAAACATCCTAGCCACGACTCAGTTTTTTTTTCGAGAGAACTTATTTTTGGAATAGCAAGCAAGAAAAAACATAGAAATTGAAGAGAAATGGATAAAAATTAGACAAGCATCGTCAAAATTAAAAAGGCTGCAACACGAGGACTTCCCAGGGGGTCACCCATCCTAGTACTACTCTCGCCCAAGCACGCTTAACTGCGGAGTTCTGATGGGATCCGGTGCATTAGTGCTGGTATGGTCGCACCCATTTCAAATCATTCGAAACTGTAATTTATAAGCGCAGCAGCAGTCCCCCACCAATATTGACCCACCAACCGTGTAGGCCAGCCGGGCAGAGGATTGTTGTAGTGGGTCCCATGATGATGCACGGTGCTTTCGAGCTCACGACTCAGTTTTTTTTCGATAGAAAATATTTTTCGAATGGTAACAAAGCGAAAGAGCAGAAATTGAAGAAAAACATACAAAAAAAAAGAAAAATAGCGCAAATCCACGATGATGCGCGAAACATCCTAGCCACGACTCAGTTTTTTTTTCGAGAGAACTTATTTTTGGAATAGCAAGCAAGGAAAAATATAGAAATTGAAGAAAAATGGATAAAAATTAGACAAGCATCGTCAAAATTAAAAAGGGTGCAACACGAGGACTTCCCAGGGGGTCACCCATCCTAGTACTACTCTCGCCCAAGCACGCTTAACTGCGGAGTTCTGATGGGATCCGGTGCATTAGTGCTGGTATGGTCGCACCCATTTCAAATCATTCGAAACTGTAATTTATAAGCGCAGCAGCAGTCCCCCACCAATATTGACCCACCAACCGTGTAGGCCAGCCGGGCAGAGGATTGTTGTAGTGGGTCCCATGACGATGCACGGTGCTTTCGAGCTCACGACTCAGTTTTTTTTCGATAGAAAATATTTTTCGAATGGTAACAAAGCGAAAGAGCAGAAATTGAAGAAAAACATACAAAAAAAAAGAAAAATAGCGCAAATCCACGATGATGCGCGAAACATCCTAGCCACGACTCAGTTTTTTTTTCGAGAGAACTTATTTTTGGAATAGCAAGCAAGGAAAAAACATAGAAATTGAAGAGAAATGGATAAAAATTAGACAAGCATCGTCAAAATTAAAAAGGCTGCAACACGAGGACTTCCCAGGGGGTCACCCATCCTAGTACTACTCTCGCCCAAGCACGCTTAACTGCGGAGTTCTGATGGGATCCGGTGCATTAGTGCTGGTATGGTCGCACCCATTTCAAATCATTCGAAACTGTAATTTATAAGCGCAGCAGCAGTCCCCCACCAATATTGACCCACCAACCTTGTAGGCCAGCCGGGCAGAGGATTGTTGTAGTGGGTCCCATGACGATGCACGGTGCTTTCGAGCTCACGACTCAGTTTTTTTTCGATAGAAAATATTTTTCGAATGGTAACAAAGCGAAAGAGCAGAAATTGAAGAAAAACATACAAAAAAAAAGAAAAATAGCGCAAATCCACGATGATGCGCGAAACATCCTAGCCACGACTCAGTTTTTTTTTCGAGAGAACTTATTTTTGGAATAGCAAGCAAGGAAAAAACATAGAAATTGAAGAGAAATGGATAAAAATTAGACAAGCATCGTCAAAATTAAAAAGGCTGCAACACGAGGACTTCCCAGGGGGTCACCCATCCTAGTACTACTCTCGCCCAAGCACGCTTAACTGCGGAGTTCTGATGGGATCCGGTGCATTAGTGCTGGTATGGTCGCACCCATTTCAAATCATTCGAAACTGTAATTTATAAGCGCAGCAGCAGTCCCCCACCAATATTGACCCACCAACCGTGTAGGCCAGCCGGGCAGAGGATTGTTGTAGTGGGTCCCATGACGATGCACGGTGCTTTCGAGCTCACGACTCAGTTTTTTTTCGATAGAAAATATTTTTCGAATGGTAACAAAGCGAAAGAGCAGAAATTGAAGAAAAACATACAAAAAAAAAGAAAAATAGCGCAAATCCACGATGATGCGCGAAACATCCTAGCCACGACTCAGTTTTTTTTTCGAGAGAACTTATTTTTGGAATAGCAAGCAAGGAAAAATATAGAAATTGAAGAAAAATGGATAAAAATTAGACAAGCATCGTCAAAATTAAAAAGGGTGCAACACGAGGACTTCCCAGGGGGTCACCCATCCTAGTACTACTCTCGCCCAAGCACGCTTAACTGCGGAGTTCTGATGGGATCCGGTGCATTAGTGCTGGTATGGTCGCACCCATTTCAAATCATTCGAAACTGTAATTTATAAGCGCAGCAGCAGTCCCCCACCAATATTGACCCACCAACCGTGTAGGCCAGCCGGGCAGAGGATTGTTGTAGTGGGTCCCATGACGATGCACGGTGCTTTCGAGCTCACGACTCAGTTTTTTTTCGATAGAAAATATTTTTCGAATGGTAACAAAGCGAAAGAGCAGAAATTGAAGAAAAACATACAAAAAAAAAGAAAAATAGCGCAAATCCACGATGATGCGCGAAACATCCTAGCCACGACTCAGTTTTTTTTTCGAGAGAACTTATTTTTGGAATAGCAAGCAAGGAAAAAACATAGAAATTGAAGAGAAATGGATAAAAATTAGACAAGCATCGTCAAAATTAAAAAGGCTGCAACACGAGGACTTCCCAGGGGGTCACCCATCCTAGTACTACTCTCGCCCAAGCACGCTTAACTGCGGAGTTCTGATGGGATCCGGTGCATTAGTGCTGGTATGGTCGCACCCATTTCAAATCATTCGAAACTGTAATTTATAAGCGCAGCAGCAGTCCCCCACCAATATTGACCCACCAACCGTGTAGGCCAGCCGGGCAGAGGATTGTTGTAGTGGGTCCCATGACGATGCACGGTGCTTTCGAGCTCACGACTCAGTTTTTTTTCGATAGAAAATATTTTTCGAATGGTAACAAAGCGAAAGAGCAGAAATTGAAGAAAAACATACAAAAAAAAAGAAAAATAGCGCAAATCCACGATGATGCGCGAAACATCCTAGCCACGACTCAGTTTTTTTTTCGAGAGAACTTATTTTTGGAATAGCAAGCAAGAAAAAACATAGAAATTGAAGAGAAATGGATAAAAATTAGACAAGCATCGTCAAAATTAAAAAGGCTGCAACACGAGGACTTCCCAGGGGGTCACCCATCCTAGTACTACTCTCGCCCAAGCACGCTTAACTGCGGAGTTCTGATGGGATCCGGTGCATTAGTGCTGGTATGGTCGCACCCATTTCAAATCATTCGAAACTGTAATTTATAAGCGCAGCAGCAGTCCCCCACCAATATTGACCCACCAACCGTGTAGGCCAGCCGGGCAGAGGATTGTTGTAGTGGGTCCCATGATGATGCACGGTGCTTTCGAGCTCACGACTCAGTTTTTTTTCGATAGAAAATATTTTTCGAATGGTAACAAAGCGAAAGAGCAGAAATTGAAGAAAAACATACAAAAAAAAAGAAAAATAGCGCAAATCCACGATGATGCGCGAAACATCCTAGCCACGACTCAGTTTTTTTTTCGAGAGAACTTATTTTTGGAATAGCAAGCAAGAAAAAACATAGAAATTGAAGAGAAATGGATAAAAATTAGACAAGCATCGTCAAAATTAAAAAGGCTGCAACACGAGGACTTCCCAGGGGGTCACCCATCCTAGTACTACTCTCGCCCAAGCACGCTTAACTGCGGAGTTCTGATGGGATCCGGTGCATTAGTGCTGGTATGGTCGCACCCATTTCAAATCATTCGAAACTGTAATTTATAAGCGCAGCAGCAGTCCCCCACCAATATTGACCCACCAACCGTGTAGGCCAGCCGGGCAGAGGATTGTTGTAGTGGGTCCCATGACGATGCACGGTGCTTTCGAGCTCACGACTCAGTTTTTTTTCGATAGAAAATATTTTTCGAATGGTAACAAAGCGAAAGAGCAGAAATTGAAGAAAAACATACAAAAAAAAAGAAAAATAGCGCAAATCCACGATGATGCGCGAAACATCCTAGCCACGACTCAGTTTTTTTTTCGAGAGAACTTATTTTTGGAATAGCAAGCAAGGAAAAAACATAGAAATTGAAGAAGAAATGGATAAAAATTAGACAAGCATCGTCAAAATTAAAAAGGGCTGCAACACGAGGACTTCCCAGGGGGTCACCCATCCTAGTACTACTCTCGCCCAAGCACGCTTAACTGCGGAGTTCTGATGGGATCCGGTGCATTAGTGCTGGTATGGTCGCACCCATTTCAAATCATTCGAAACTGTAATTTATAAGCGCAGCAGCAGTCCCCCACCAATATTGACCCACCAACCGTGTAGGCCAGCCGGGCAGAGGATTGTTGTAGTGGGTCCCATGACGATGCACGGTGCTTTCGAGCTCACGACTCAGTTTTTTTTCGATAGAAAATATTTTTCGAATGGTAACAAAGCGAAAGAGCAGAAATTGAAGAAAAACATACAAAAAAAAAGAAAAATAGCGCAAATCCACGATGATGCGCGAAACATCCTAGCCACGACTCAGTTTTTTTTTCGAGAGAACTTATTTTTGGAATAGCAAGCAAGAAAAAACATAGAAATTGAAGAGAAATGGATAAAAATTAGACAAGCATCGTCAAAATTAAAAAGGCTGCAACACGAGGACTTCCCAGGGGGTCACCCATCCTAGTACTACTCTCGCCCAAGCACGCTTAACTGCGGAGTTCTGATGGGATCCGGTGCATTAGTGCTGGTATGGTCGCACCCATTTCAAATCATTCGAAACTGTAATTTATAAGCGCAGCAGCAGTCCCCCACCAATATTGACCCACCAACCGTGTAGGCCAGCCGGGCAGAGGATTGTTGTAGTGGGTCCCATGACGATGCACGGTGCTTTCGAGCTCACGACTCAGTTTTTTTTCGATAGAAAATATTTTTCGAATGGTAACAAAGCGAAAGAGCAGAAATTGAAGAAAAACATACAAAAAAAAAGAAAAATAGCGCAAATCCACGATGATGCGCGAAACATCCTAGCCACGACTCAGTTTTTTTTTCGAGAGAACTTATTTTTGGAATAGCAAGCAAGGAAAAATATAGAAATTGAAGAAAAATGGATAAAAATTAGACAAGCATCGTCAAAATTAAAAAGGGTGCAACACGAGGACTTCCCAGGGGGTCACCCATCCTAGTACTACTCTCGCCCAAGCACGCTTAACTGCGGAGTTCTGATGGGATCCGGTGCATTAGTGCTGGTATGGTCGCACCCATTTCAAATCATTCGAAACTGTAATTTATAAGCGCAGCAGCAGTCCCCCACCAATATTGACCCACCAACCGTGTAGGCCAGCCGGGCAGAGGATTGTTGTAGTGGGTCCCATGACGATGCACGGTGCTTTCGAGCTCACGACTCAGTTTTTTTTCGATAGAAAATATTTTTCGAATGGTAACAAAGCGAAAGAGCAGAAATTGAAGAAAAACATACAAAAAAAAAGAAAAATAGCGCAAATCCACGATGATGCGCGAAACATCCTAGCCACGACTCAGTTTTTTTTTCGAGAGAACTTATTTTTGGAATAGCAAGCAAGAAAAAACATAGAAATTGAAGAGAAATGGATAAAAATTAGACAAGCATCGTCAAAATTAAAAAGGGTGCAACACGAGGACTTCCCAGGGGGTCACCCATCCTAGTACTACTCTCGCCCAAGCACGCTTAACTGCGGAGTTCTGATGGGATCCGGTGCATTAGTGCTGGTATGGTCGCACCCATTTCAAATCATTCGAAACTGTAATTTATAAGCGCAGCAGCAGTCCCCCACCAATATTGACCCACCAACCGTGTAGGCCAGCCGGGCAGAGGATTGTTGTAGTGGGTCCCATGATGATGCACGGTGCTTTCGAGCTCACGACTCAGTTTTTTTTCGATAGAAAATATTTTTCGAATGGTAACAAAGCGAAAGAGCAGAAATTGAAGAAAAACATACAAAAAAAAAGAAAAATAGCGCAAATCCACGATGATGCGCGAAACATCCTAGCCACGACTCAGTTTTTTTTTCGGGAGAACTTATTTTTGGAATAGCAAGCAAGGAAAAATATAGAAATTGAAGAAAAATGGATAAAAATTAGACAAGCATCGTCAAAATTAAAAAGGGTGCAACACGAGGACTTCCCAGGGGGTCACCCATCCTAGTACTACTCTCGCCCAAGCACGCTTAACTGCGGAGTTCTGATGGGATCCGGTGCATTAGTGCTGGTATGGTCGCACCCATTTCAAATCATTCGAAACTGTAATTTATAAGCGCAGCAGCAGTCCCCCACCAATATTGACCCACCAACCGTGTAGGCCAGCCGGGCAGAGGATTGTTGTAGTGGGTCCCATGACGATGCACGGTGCTTTCGAGCTCACGACTCAGTTTTTTTTCGATAGAAAATATTTTTCGAATGGTAACAAAGCGAAAGAGCAGAAATTGAAGAAAAACATACAAAAAAAAAGAAAAATAGCGCAAATCCACGATGATGCGCGAAACATCCTAGCCACGACTCAGTTTTTTTTTCGAGAGAACTTATTTTTGGAATAGCAAGCAACGAAAAAACATAGAAATTGAAGAAAAATGGATAAAAATTAGACAAGCATCGTCAAAATTAAAAAGGGCTGCAACACGAGGACTTCCCAGGGGGTCACCCATCCTAGTACTACTCTCGCCCAAGCACGCTTAACTGCGGAGTTCTGATGGGATCCGGTGCATTAGTGCTGGTATGGTCGCACCCATTTCAAATCATTCGAAACTGTAATTTATAAGCGCAGCAGCAGTCCCCCACCAATATTGACCCACCAACCGTGTAGGCCAGCCGGGCAGAGGATTGTTGTAGTGGGTCCCATGATGATGCACGGTGCTTTCGAGCTCACGACTCAGTTTTTTTTCGATAGAAAATATTTTTCGAATGGTAACAAAGCGAAAGAGCAGAAATTGAAGAAAAACATACAAAAAAAAAGAAAAATAGCGCAAATCCACGATGATGCGCGAAACATCCTAGCCACGACTCAGTTTTTTTTTCGAGAGAACTTATTTTTGGAATAGCAAGCAAGGAAAAATATAGAAATTGAAGAAAAATGGATAAAAATTAGACAAGCATCGTCAAAATTAAAAAGGGTGCAACACGAGGACTTCCCAGGGGGTCACCCATCCTAGTACTACTCTCGCCCAAGCACGCTTAACTGCGGAGTTCTGATGGGATCCGGTGCATTAGTGCTGGTATGGTCGCACCCATTTCAAATCATTCGAAACTGTAATTTATAACGCAGCAGCAGTCCCCCACCAATATTGACCCACCAACCGTGTAGGCCAGCCGGGCAGAGGATTGTTGTAGTGGGTCCCATGACGATGCACGGTGCTTTCGAGCTCACGACTCAGTTTTTTTTCGATAGAAAATATTTTTCGAATGGTAACAAAGCGAAAGAGCAGAAATTGAAGAAAAACATACAAAAAAAAAGAAAAATAGCGCAAATCCACGATGATGCGCGAAACATCCTAGCCACGACTCAGTTTTTTTTTCGAGAGAACTTATTTTTGGAATAGCAAGCAAGGAAAAACATAGAAATTGAAGAGAAATGGATAAAAATTAGACAAGCATCGTCAAAATTAAAAAGGCTGCAACACGAGGACTTCCCAGGGGGTCACCCATCCTAGTACTACTCTCGCCCAAGCACGCTTAACTGCGGAGTTCTGATGGGATCCGGTGCATTAGTGCTGGTATGGTCGCACCCATTTCAAATCATTCGAAACTGTAATTTATAGCGCAGCAGCAGTCCCCCACCAATATTGACCCACCAACCGTGTAGGCCAGCCGGGCAGAGGATTGTTGTAGTGGGTCCCATGATGATGCACGGTGCTTTCGAGCTCACGACTCAGTTTTTTTTCGATAGAAAATATTTTTCGAATGGTAACAAAGCGAAAGAGCAGAAATTGAAGAAAAAAAAAAAAGAAAAATAGCAAAATTGAAAAAAAAAAGAAAAATAGCGCAAATCCACGATGATGCGCGCGAAACATCCTAGCCACGACTCAGTTTTTTTTTCGAGAGAACTTATTTTTGGAATAGCAAGCAAGGAAAAATATAGAAATTGAAGAAAAATGGATAAAAATTAGACAAGCATCGTCAAAATTAAAAAGGGCTGCAACACGAGGACTTCCCAGGGGGTCACCCATCCTAGTACTACTCTCGCCCAAGCACGCTTAACTGCGGAGTTCTGATGGGATCCGGTGCATTAGTGCTGGTATGGATCGCACCCATTTCAAATCATTCGAAACTGTAATTTATAACGCAGCAGCAGTCCCCCACCAATATTGACCCACCAACCGTGTAGGCCAGCCGGGCAGAGGATTGTTGTAGTGGGTCCCATGATGATGCACGGTGCTTTCGAGCTCACGACTCAGTTTTTTTTCGATAGAAAATATTTTTCGAATGGTAACAAAGCGAAAGAGCAGAAATTGAAGAAAAACATACAAAAAAAAAGAAAAATAGCGCAAATCCACGATGATGCGCGAAACATCCTAGCCACGACTCAGTTTTTTTTTCGAGAGAACTTATTTTTGGAATAGCAAGCAAGGAAAAAACATAGAAATTGAAGAAGAAATGGATAAAAATTAGACAAGCATCGTCAAAATTAAAAAGGGCTGCAACACGAGGACTTCCCAGGGGGTCACCCATCCTAGTACTACTCTCGCCCAAGCACGCTTAACTGCGGAGTTCTGATGGGATCCGGTGCATTAGTGCTGGTATGGATCGCACCCATTTGTCAAATCATTCGAAACTGTAATTTATAAGCGCAGCAGCAGTCCCCCACCAATATTGACCCACCAACCGTGTAGGCCAGCCGGGCAGAGGATTGTTGTAGTGGGTCCCATGATGATGCACGGTGCTTTCGAGCTCACGACTCAGTTTTTTTTCGATAGAAAATATTTTTCGAATGGTAACAAAGCGAAAGAGCAGAAATTGAAGAAAAACATACAAAAAAAAAGAAAAATAGCGCAAATCCACGATGATGCGCGAAACATCCTAGCCACGACTCAGTTTTTTTTTCGAGAGAACTTATTTTTGGAATAGCAAGCAAGGAAAAATATAGAAATTGAAGAAAAATGGATAAAAATTAGACAAGCATCGTCAAAATTAAAAAAGGCTGCAACACGAGGACTTCCCAGGGGGTCACCCATCCTAGTACTACTCTCGCCCAAGCACGCTTAACTGCGGAGTTCTGATGGGATCCGGTGCATTAGTGCTGGTATGGTCGCACCCATTTCAAATCATTCGAAACTGTAATTTATAAGCGCAGCAGCAGTCCCCCACCAATATTGACCCACCAACCGTGTAGGCCAGCCGGGCAGAGGATTGTTGTAGTGGGTCCCAGTGGGTCCCATGACGATGCACGGTGCTTTCGAGCTCACGACTCAGTTTTTTTTCGATAGAAAATATTTTTCGAATGGTAACAAAGCGAAAGAGCAGAAATTGAAGAAAAACATACAAAAAAAAAGAAAAATAGCGCAAATCCACGATGATGCGCGAAACATCCTAGCCACGACTCAGTTTTTTTTTCGAGAGAACTTATTTTTGGAATAGCAAGCAAGGAAAAATATAGAAATTGAAGAAAAATGGATAAAAATTAGACAAGCATCGTCAAAATTAAAAAGGCTGCAACACGAGGACTTCCCAGGGGGTCACCCATCCTAGTACTACTCTCGCCCAAGCACGCTTAACTGCGGAGTTCTGATGGGATCCGGTGCATTAGTGCTGGTATGGTCGCACCCATTTTCAAATCATTCGAAACTGTAATTTATAACGCAGCAGCAGTCCCCCACCAATATTGACCCACCAACCGTGTAGGCCAGCCGGGCAGAGGATTGTTGTAGTGGGTCCCATGATGATGCACGGTGCTTTCGAGCTCACGACTCAGTTTTTTTTCGATAGAAAATATTTTTCGAATGGTAACAAAGCGAAAGAGCAGAAATTGAAGAAAAACATACAAAAAAAAAGAAAAATAGCGCAAATCCACGATGATGCGCGAAACATCCTAGCCACGACTCAGTTTTTTTTTCGAGAGAACTTATTTTTGGAATAGCAAGCAAGGAAAAATATAGAAATTGAAGAAAAATGGATAAAAATTAGACAAGCATCGTCAAAATTAAAAAGGCTGCAACACGAGGACTTCCCAGGGGGTCACCCATCCTAGTACTACTCTCGCCCAAGCACGCTTAACTGCGGAGTTCTGATGGGATCCGGTGCATTAGTGCTGGTATGATCGCACCCATGTCAAGTCATTCGAAACTGTAATTTATAACGCAGCAGCAGTCCCCCACCAATATTGACCCACCAACCGTGTAGGCCAGCCGGGCAGAGGATTGTTGTAGTGGGTCCCATGATGATGCACGGTGCTTTCGAGCTCACGACTCAATTTTTTTTCGATAGAAAATATTTTTCGAATGGTAACAAAGCGAAAGAGCAGAAATTGAAGAAAAACATACAATAAAAAAAGAAAAATAGCGCAAATCCACGATGATGCGCGAAACATCCTAGCCACGACTCAGTTTTTTTTTTGAGAGAACTTATTTTTGGAATAGCAAGCAAGGAAAAATATAGAAATTGAAGAAAAATGGATAAAAATTAGACAAGCATCGTCAAAATTAAAAAGGGTGCAACACGAGGACTTCCCAAGGGGGTCACCCATCCTAGTACTACTCTCGCCCAAGCACGCTTAACTGCGGAGTTCTGATGGGATCCGGTGCATTAGTGCTGGTATGATCGCACCCATGATCAAAGTCATTCGAAACTGTAATTTATAATGCAGCAGCAGTCCAGTCCCAGCCAATATTGACCCACCAACCGTGTAGGCCAGCCGGGCAGAGGACTATTGAAGTGGGTCCCATGATGATGCACGGTGCTTTCGAGCTCACGACTCAGTTTTTTTTCGATAGAAAATATTTTTCGAATGGTAACAAAGCGAAAGAGCAGAAATTGAAGAAAAATGGATAAAAAAAAAGAAAAATAGCGCAAATCCACGATGATGATGCGCGAAACATCCTAGCCACGACTCAGTTTTTTTTTCGAGAGAACTTATTTTTTTTGGAATAGCAAGCAAGGAAAAACATAGAAATTGAAGGAAAATGGATAAAAATTAGACAAGCATCGTCAAAATTAAAAAGGGTGCAACACGAGGACTTCCCAAGGGGGTCACCCATCCTAGTACTACTCTCGCCCAAGCACGCTTAACTGCGGAGTTCTGATGGGATCCGGTGCATTAGTGCTGGTATGATCGCACCCATGATCAAAGTTATTCGAAAATAGTAATTTATAATGCAGCAGCAGTCCCCCACCAATATTGACCCACCAACCGTGTAGGCCAGCCGGGCTAGAGGACTGTTGAAGTGGGTCCCATGATGATGCACGGTGCTTTCGAGCTCACGACTCAGTTTTTTTTTTTAGAAAAATATTTTTCGAATAGTGAGAAAGCAAAAGCGCAAAAATTAAAGAAAAACATATAAAAAAAAGAAAAATAGCATAAATCCATGATGATGCGCGAAACATTCGAGCCATGACTAAGTTTTTTTTTTGAGAGAATTTTTTTTCGGAATAGCAAGCAACGAAAAACATAGAAATTGAAGGAACATGGATAAAAATTAGACAAGCATTAGTGCTGATATGATCGCACCCATGACAAGTTATTCGAAATAGTAATTTATAACGCAGCAACAGTCCCCCGCCAAGATTGACCCACCTACCGTGCAGGCGAGCCACGCAGAGGACTGTTGAAGTGGGTCCCATGATGATGCATGGTACTTCTGAGCTCACGACTCAGTTCTTTTTCGAGGAAAAATATTTTTTGAATAGCAAAAAAGCGAAAGCACAGAAATTGAAGAAAAACATATAGAAAAAAGAAAAATAGTGCAAATCCACAATGATGCACAAAACATCCGAGCCACGACTCTATTTTTTTTTGAGAAAATTTTTTTTTGGAATAGCAAGCAATGAAAAATATAAAAATTGAAGGAAAATGGATAAAAATTAGTTAAGCAGTGTCCAAATTAAAAAGGGTGCAACACGAGGACTTCCCAAGGGGTCACCGATCCTATTACTACTCTTGCCCATCACCCAAGCACGCTTAACTGTGGAGTTCTGAAGGGATCCGATGCATTAGTGCTGGTATGATCGCAACCATGATAAGTTATTCGAAAAAGTAATTTATAACGCAGCAGTAGTCCCCCGCCAACATTGACCCACCTACCGTGCAGGCCAGCCGGGCAGAGGACTGTTGAAGTGGATCCCATGATGATGCACGGTACTTCCGAGCTCACGACTCAGTTTTTTTTTGAGAGAAAATATTTTTTGAATAGTAAGAAAGCGAAACCATAGAAATTGAAGAAAAATGCATGAAAAAAAGAAAAATAGTGCAAATCCACGATGATGCGCGAAACATCCAAGCCACGACTCAGTTTTTTTTTTGAGATAATTTTTTTTTGGAATAGCAAGCAATGAAAAACATAGAAATTGAAGGAAAATGGATAAAAATTAGACAAGCTATGTCAAAATTAAAAAGGGTGCCACACGAGGACTTCCTAGGGGGTCACGGTACTTCGGAGCTCACGACTCAGCTTTTTTTCGAGAGAAAATATTTTTCGAATAGTAAGAAAGTGAAAGCATAGATATTGAAGAAAAACGTATAAAAAAAATAGTGCAAATCTACCACGATGCATGCGCGAAACATCCGAGCCACGACTCAGTTTATCTTTCGAGATAATTGTTTTTAGAATAGCGAGCAACGAAAAACATAGAAATTAAAGGAAAATGGATAAAAATTAGACAAGCAGCTTCAAAATTAAAAAGGATGCAACACGAGGACTTCCTAGGGGGTCACCCATCCTAGTACTACTCTCGCCCAAGCACGCTTAACTGGGAAGTTTTGATGGGATCCGAAGCATTAGTGCTGATATGATCGTACCCATAACAAGATATTCAAAATAGTAATTTATAATGCAGCAGCAGTCCCCCGCCAACATTGACCCACCTACTGTGCAGGCCAGCCGGCAGAGGACTCTTGAAGTGGGTCCCATGATGATGCACGGTACTTTCGAGCTCACGACTCAGTTTTTTTTCGAGAGAAAATATTTTTCGAATAGTAAGAAAGCGAAAGCATAGAAATTGAAGAAAAACATATAAAAAAAAATAGCGCAAATCCACGATGATGCGCGAAACATCCGAGCCACCACTCAGTTTTTTTTTTGAGAGAATTTTTTTTTGGAATAGCAAGCAATGAAAAACATAGAAATTGAAGGAAAATGGATAAAAATTAGACAAGCAGTGTCAAAATTAAAAAGGGCGCAACATGAGGACTTCCTAAGGGGGTCACCCATCCTAGTACTACTCTCGCCCAAGCACGCTTAACTGCGGAGTTCTGATGGGATCCGGTGCATTAGTGCTGGTATGATCGCACCCTATGACAAGATATTCAAAACAGTAATTTATAACGCAGCAGCAATCCCCCGCCAACATTGACCCACCTACCGTACAGGCGAGCTGGGCAGAGGACTGTTGAAGTGGGTCCCATGATGATGCACAGCACTTCCGAGCTCACGACTCAATTTTTTTTCGACAGAAAATATTTTTCGAATGGTAAGAAAGCGAAAGAGCAGAAATTGAAGAAAAAAACGTACAAAAAAAAGAAAAATAGCGCAAATCCACGATGATGCGCGAAACATCCGAGCCACGACTCAGTTTTTTTTTTCGAGAGAATTTATTTTTGGAATAGCAAGCAAGAAAAAACATAGAAATTGAAGGAAAATGGATAAAAATTAGACAAGTAGCATCAAAATTAAAAAGGGTGCAACACGAAGACTTCCCAGGGGGTCACCCATCCTAGTACTACTCTCACCCAAGCATGCTTAACTGCGGAGTTCTGATGGGATCCGGTGCATTAGTGCTGGTAGCACCCATTGCAAATCATTGAAACTGTATGGTGGCACCCATGGCAAATTATTCGAAACAATAATTTATAACGCAGCAGCAGTCCCCCACCAACATTGACCCACCTACCGTGCAGGCCAGCCAGGCAGAGGACTGTTGAAGTGGGTCCCATGATGATGCACGGTACTTTCGAGCAATTGAAGAAAAATGTATAAAAAAAAATAGCGCAAATCCACGATAATGCACGAAACATCCGAGCCACGACTCAGTTATTTTTTCGAGAGAATTTTTTTTTGGAATTGCAAGCAAGAAAAAATATAGGAATTGAAGGAAAATGGATAAAAATTAGACAGCAGCAAAATTAAAAATGCAACACGAGGACTTCCCAGGGGATCACCAATCCTAGTACTCCTCTAGTCCAAGCATGCTTAACTACGGAGTTTTGATGAGATATGGTGCATTAGTGCTGGTATGATCATACTAATGTTAAATTATTTGAAACAGTAATTTATGACACCGCCATAGTCCTCCTCCAATATTGACCCACCTATCATGCAGGCCAGTCGAGCAGAGGATTGTCGAAGTGGGTCCCATGATGATGCACGGCAATTTCGTGCTCACGACTCAAATTTTTTTCGAGAGAAAATATTTTTTGAATAGTAACAAAGCCAAAGCACAAAAATTGAAGAAAATATACAAAAAAAATAAAATAGCGCAAATCCACGATGATGCGCGAAACATCCGAGCCACGACTCAATTTTTTTTTTGAGAGAATTTATTTTTGGAATAGCAAGCAAGGAAAAACATAGAAATTGAAGGAAAATGGATAAAAATTAGACAAGCAGCGTCAAAATTAAAAAGGATGCAACACGAGGACTTCCCAAAGGGTCACCCATGCTAATACTACTCTCGCCCAAGCACGCTTAACTGTGGAGTTCTGATGGGATCCAGTGCATTAGTATTGGTATGATTGCGCCTATGTCAAATTATTCGAAACAGTAATTTATAATGCAGCAGCAGTCCCCCGCCAATATTGACCCACCGACCGTGTAGGCCAGCCGGGCAGAGGACTATTGAAGTGTATCCCATAATGATGCACGTTACTTCTGAGCTCATGACTCAATTTTTTTTGAAAGAAAATATTTTTCGAATGGTAAGAAAGCGAAAGCACATAAATTGAAGAAAAACATACAAAAAAAAGAAAAATAGCGCAAATCCACGATGATGCATGAAATATCCGAGCCACGACTCAGTTTTTTTTTTGAGAGAATTTATTTTTGGAATAGCAAGCAGAAAAAATATAGAAATTGAAGAAAAATAGATAAAAATTAGATAAGTTGTGTCAAAATTAAAAAGGGTGCAACACGAGGACTTCCCAAGGGGTCACCCAATCTAGTACTACTCTTTCCCAAGCACGCTTAACTGTGGAGTTCTGATGGAATCTGATGCATTAGTGCTGGTATGATCGCACCCATGGCAAATTATTCGAAATAGTAATTATAATGCAGCAGTAGGCCCCCACCAACATTGACCCACCTATCGTGCAGGACAGCCGGGCAGAGGACTGTTGAAGCAGATCCCATGATGATGCACGGTACTTTCGAGCACACGACTTAATTTTTTTTCGAGAGAAAATATTTTTCGAATAGTAAGAAAGCGGAAACACAGAAATTGAAGAAAAATGTACAAAAAAAAAAAGAAAAATAGCGCAAATCCACGATGATGCATGAAACATCCGAGCCACGACTCAATTTTTTTTCGAGAGAATTTATATTTGAAATAGCAAGCAAGGAAAAACATGAAAATTGAAGGAAAATGGATAAAAATTAGACAAGCAGCATCAAAATTAAAAAAGGTGCAACAACGAGGACTTCCCAAGGGGTCACCCATCCTAGTACTACTCTCGCCCAAGCATGCTTAACTGTGGAGTTCTAATAGAATCCGATGCATTAGTGCTGGTATGGTGGCACCCATGGCAAATTATTTGAAACAGTAATTTATAACGCAGCAGCAGTCCCCCACCAACATTGACCCTCCTACCGTGCAGGCCAGCCAGGCAGAGGACTGTTGAAGTGGGTCCCATGATGATGCACGGTACTTTCAAGCTCACAACTTAATTTTTTTTGGAGAGAAAATAATTTTCGAATAGTAAGAAAGCAAAAATGCAGAAATTGAAGAAAAACATCCAAAAAAAAATAGTACAAATCCACGATGATGCGCGAAACATCCGAGCCACGACTCAGTTATTTTTTTGAGAGAATTTTTTTTGGAATTGCAAGCAAGGAAAAACATAGTAATTGAAGGAAAGTGGATAAAAATTAGACAAGCAGCGAGGACTTCCTAGGGGGTCACCCATCCTAGTACTCCTCTCACCCAATCATGCTTAACTGCGGAGTTTTGATGAGATACAGTGCATTAATGCTAGTATGATCGTACCAATGGTAAATTATTTGAAACAGTAATTTATAACACCGTAGTAGTCCCCCACCAATATTGACCCACCTATCCTGTAGGCCAGCCGGGCAGAGGACTATTGAAGTGGGTCCCATGATGATGCACGGTACTTTCGAGCTCACGACTCAATTTTTTTTTGAGAGAAAATATTTTTTGAATTGTAACAAAGCGAAAGCGTAGAAATTAAAGAAAAACATACAAAAAAAAAAAAAATAGTGCAAATCCATGATGATGCGCGAAACATTCGAGCTACGACTTAGTTTTTTTTTTGAGAGAATTTATTTTTGGAATAGCAAGCAAGGAAAAGCATAGAAATTAAAGGAAAATGGATAAAAATTAGACAAGCAGTATCAAAATTAAAAAAGGTGCAACACGAGGTCTTCCCAGGGGGTCACCCAGCGAAGTTCTGATGGGATCCAGCGCATTAGTGCTGGTATGATCGCACCCATGGTAAATTATTCAAAATAGTAATTTATAACCCAGCCGCAGTCCTCTGCCAATATTGACCTACCTACCGGGCAGGCCAGTCGGATAGAGGACTGTTGAAGTGGGTCCCATGATGATGCACGGTACCAAAGTTGAGTTTTCTCGATGGTAAAAGGAATGGAAATGCAAAGGTTCAATTCATTCTCGCATGGACATTGAGTAGCCCAGAGCAAAAGTTCAACCTATTTCTGCAACACAAGGACTTTCTAGTGCTGGTATGATCGCACCCATAGCAAATTATTTGAAACAGTAATTTATAACGTACCAGTAGTCTTCGCCAATATTGACCCACCTACCGTGCAGGCCAATCGAGCAGAGGACTGTTGAAGTGGGTCCCATGATGATGCACGGTACTTTCGAGCTCACGACTTAATTTTTTTTTGAGAGAAAATATTTTTTGAATAGTAAGAAATCGAAAGCGCAGAAATTGAAGAAAAACATAAAAAAAAAAAATAGCGCAAATCCACGATGATGCGCGAAACATTTGAGCCATGACTTCGTTATTGTTTCGAGAGAAATTTTTTTTGGAATTACAAGCAAGGAAAAACATAGAAATTGATGGGAAATAGATAAAAATTAGACAAGCAGCATCAAAATTAAAAAGGGTGCAACACGAGAACTTCCCAGAGGGTCACCCATCCTTGTACTACTCGCACCCAAGCATGCTTAACTGCGGAGTTCTGATGGGATCCGATGCATTAGTGCTAGTATGATCGCACCCATGGCAAATTATTCGAAATAAAAATTTATAACGCAGCAGCAGTCCCCCGCCAACATTGACCAACCTACCGTGCAGGCCAGCCGGGCAGAGGACTGTTGAAGTGGGTCCCATGATGATGCACGGTACTTCCGAGCTCACGACTCAATTTTTTTTTGAGAGAAAATATTTTTCGAATAGTAAGAAAGCAAAAGCGTAGAAATTGAAAAAAAACATACAAAAAAAAGAAAAATAGTGCAAATCCATGCTGATGCATGAAACATCCGAGCCATGACTCAATTATTCTTTTGAGAGAATTTTTTTTGGAATTGCAAGCAAGGAAAAACATAGAAATTGAAGGAAAATGGATAAAAATTAGACAAGCAGCATCAAAATAAAAAAAAAGTGCAACATGAGGACTTTCCAAGGGGTCACCCATCCTAGCACTACTCTCGCCCAAGCATGCTTAATTGCGGAGTTTTGATGGGATACGGTGCATTAGTGCTGGTATGATCGCAATCGTGGCAAATTATTCGAAACTATAATTTATAATGCAGCAGTAGTCCCCCTCCAATATTGACCCACCTATCGTGTAGGCCAGTCGGGCAGAGGACTGTTGAAGTGGGTCCCATGATGATGCACGGTACTTCCTGAGCTCATGACTCAGTTTTTTTTCGAGAGAAAATATTTTTCGAATAGTAAGAAAGCGAAAGCGCAGAAATTGAAGAAAAACGTACAAAAAAAAAAAAAAATAGCGCAAATCCATGATGATGCGCGAAACATCCGAGCCACGACTCAATTTTTTTTTTGAGAGAATTTTTTTTTGGAATAGCAAGCAAAGAAAAACATAGAAATTGAAGGAAAATGGATAAAAATTAGACAAGCAGCATCAAAATTAAAAAGGGTGCAACACGAGGACTTCCTAGGGGGTCACCCATCCTAGTACTACTCTCGCCCAAGCACGCTTAACTATGGAGTTCTGATGGGATCCAGTGCATTAGTGCTGGTATGATCGCACCCATGGCAAATTATTCGAAAATAGTAATTTATAACGCAGCAGCAGTCCCCCGCCAACATTGACCCACCTACCGTGCAGGCCAGCCGGGCAGAGGACTGTTGAAGTGGGTCCCATGATGATGCACGGTACTTTCGAGCTCACGACTCAGTTTTTTTTTGAGAGAAAATATTTTTCAAATAGTAAGAAAGCGAAAGCGCAGAAATTGAAGAAAAACATACAAAAAAAAAAAATAGCGCAAATCCACGATGATGCGCGAAACATCCGAGCCACGACTCAGTTTTTTTTTCGAGAGAATTTTTTTTTGGAATAGCAAGCAAGGAAAAACATAGAAATTGAAGGAAAAATGGATAAAAATTAGACAAGCAGCATCAAAATTAAAAAGGGTGCAACACGAGGACTTCCCAGGGGGTCACCCATCCTAGTACTACTCTCGCCCAAGCATGCTTAACTATGGAGTTCTGATGGGATCCGGATGCATTAGTGCTGGTATGATCGCACCCAAGACAAAATATTCGAAACAGTAATTTATAATGCAGCAGCAGTCCCCCGCCAACATTGACCCACCTACCGTGCAGGCCAGCCGGGCAGAGGACTGTTGAAGTGGGTCCCATGATGATGCACGGTACTTTCGAGCTCACGACTCAAGTTTTTTTTCGAGAGAAAATATTTTTCGAATAGTAAGAAAGCGAAAGCATAGAAATTGAAGAAAAACATATAAAAAAAAAGAAAAATAGCGCAAATCCACGATGATGCGCGAAACATCCGAGCCACGACTCAGTTTTTTTTTCGAGAGAATTTTTTTTTGGAATAGCAAGCAAGGAAAAACATAGAAATTGAAGGAAAATGGATAAAAATTAGACAAGCAGCGTCAAAATTAAAAAGGGTGCAACACGAGGACTTCCCAGGGGGTCACCCATCCTAGTACTACTCTCGCCCAAGCATGCTTAACTATGGAGTTCTGATGGGATCCGGTGCATTAGTGCTGGTATGATCGCACCCATGGCAAATTATTCGAAACAGTAATTTATAACGCAGCAGCAGTCCCCCGCCAACATTGACCCACCTACCGTGCAGGCCAGCCGGGCAGAGGACTGTTGAAGTGGGTCCCATGATGATGCACGGTACTTCCGAGCTCACGACTCAGTTTTTTTTCGAGAGAAAATATTTTTCGAATAGTAAGAAAGCGAAAGCGCAGAAATTGAAGAAAAACGTACAAAAAAAAGAAAAATAGCGCAAATCCACGATGATGCGCGAAACATCCGAGCCACGACTCAGTTTTTTTTTGAGAGAATTTTTTTTTGGAATAGCAAGCAAGGAAAAACATAGAAATTGAAGGAAAATGGATAAAAATTAGACAAGCAGCATCAAAATTAAAAAGGGTGCAACACGAGGACTTCCCAAGGGGTCACCCATCCTAGTACTACTCTCGCCCAAGCATGCTTAACTATGCGGAGTTCTGATGGGATCCGGTGCATTAGTGCTGGTATGATCGCACCCATGGCAAATTATTCGAAACAGTAATTTATAACGCAGCAGCAGTCCCCCGCCAACATTGACCCACCTACCGTGCAGGCCAGCCGGGCAGAGGACTGTTGAAGTGGGTCCCATGATGATGCACGGTACTTTCCGAGCTCACGACTCAGTTTTTTTTTGAGAGAAAATATTTTTTGAATAGTAAGAAAGCGAAAGCGCAGAAATTGAAGAAAAATGTATAAAAAAAAGAAAAATAGCGCAAATCCACGATGATGCGCGAAACATCCGAGCCACGACTCAGTTTTTTTTTCGAGAGAATTTTTTTTTGGAATAGCAAGCAAGGAAAAACATAGAAATTGAAGGAAAATGGATAAAAATTAGACAAGCAGCATCAAAATTAAAAAGGGTGCAACACGAGGACTTCCCAGGGGGTCACCCATCCTAGTACTACTCTCGCCCAAGCATGCTTAACTATGGAGTTCTGATGGGATCCGGTGCATTAGTGCTGGTATGATCGCACCCATGGCAAATTATTCGAAACAGTAATTTATAACGCAGCAGCAGTCCCCCGCCAACATTGACCCACCTACCGTGCAGGCCAGCCGGGCAGAGGACTGTTGAAGTGGGTCCCATGATGATGCACGGTACTTTCGAGCTCACGACTCAATTTTTTTTTCGAGAGAAAATATTTTTCGAATAGTAAGAAAGCGAAAGCGCAGAAATTGAAGAAAAACATACAAAAAAAAAGAAAAATAGCGCAAATCCACGATGATGCGCGAAACATCCGAGCCACGACTCAGTTATTTTTTTGAGAGAATTTTTTTTTTGGAATTGCAAGCAAGGAAAAACATAGAAATTGAAGGAAATATGGATAAAAATTAGACAAGCAGCGTCAAAATTAAAAAGGGTGCAACACGAGGACTTCCCTAGGGGGTCACCCATCCTAGTACTACTCTCGCCCAAGCATGCTTAACTACGGAGTTCTGATGGAATCCGGTGCATTAGTGCTGGTATGATCGCACCCATGGCAAATTATTCGAAACAGTAATTTATAATGCAGCAGCAGTCCCCCGCCAACATTGACCCACCTACCGTGCAGGCCAGCCAGGCAGAGGACTGTTGAAGTGGGTCCCATGATGATGCACGGTACTTTCGAGCTCACGACTCAGTTTTTTTTTGAGAGAAAATATTTTTCGAATAGTAAGAAAGCGAAAGCGCAGAAATTGAAGAAAAACGTACAAAAAAAAGAAAAATAGCGCAAATCCACGATGATGCGCGAAACATCCGAGCCACGACTCAGTTTTTTTTTGAGAGAATTTTTTTTTGGAATAGCAAGCAAGGAAAAACATAGAAATTGAAGAAAAATGGATAAAAATTAGACAAGCAGCATCAAAATTAAAAAGGGTGCAACACGAGGACTTCCCAGGGGGTCACCCATCCTAGTACTACTCTCGCCCAAGCATGCTTAACTATGGAGTTCTGATGGGATCCGGTGCATTAGTGCTGGTATGATCGCACCCAAGACAAAATATTCGAAACAGTAATTTATAACGCAGCAGAAGTCCCCCGCCAACATTGACCCACCTACCGTGCAGGCCAGCCGGGCAGAGGACTGTTGAAGTGGGTCCCATGATGATGCACGGTACTTCCGAGCTCACGACTCAGTTTTTTTTTTGAGAGAAAATATTTTTTGAATAGTAAGAAAGCGAAAGCATGCAGAAATTGAAGAAAAACGTACAAAAAAAAGAAAAATAGCGCAAATCCACGATGATGCGCGAAACATCCGAGCCACGACTCAGTTTTTTTTTCGAGAGAATTTTTTTTTGGAATTAGCAAGCAAGGAAAAACATAGAAATTGAAGGAATATGGATAAAAATTAGACAAGCAGCATCAAAATTAAAAAGGGTGCAACACGAGGACTTCCCAGGGGGTCACCCATCCTAGTACTACTCTCGCCCAAGCACGCTTAACTATGGAGTTCTGATGGGATCCGATGCATTAGTGCTGGTATGATCGCACCCATGGCAAATTATTCGAAATAGTAATTTATAATGCAGCAGCAGTCCCCCGCCAATATTGACCCACCTACCGTGCAGAGGACTGTTGAAGTGGGTCCCATGATGATGCACGGTACTTCCGAGCTCACGACTCAATTTTTTTTCGAGAGAAAATATTTTTTGAATAGTAAGAAAGCGAAAGCGCAGAAATTGAAGAAAAATATACAAAAAAAAGAAAAATAGCGCAAATCCACGATGATGCGCGAAACATCCGAGCCACGACTCAATTTTTTTTCGAGAGAATTTTTTTTTGGAATAGCAAGCAAGGAAAAACATAGAAATTGAAGAAAAATGGATAAAAATTAGACAAGCAGCATCAAAATTAAAAAGGGTGCAACACGAGGACTTCCCAAGGGGTCACCCATCCTAGTACTACTCTCGCCCAAGCATGCTTAACTATGGAGTTCTGATGGGATCCGATGCATTAGTGCTGGTATGATCGCACCCATGGCAAATTATTCGAAACAGTAATTTATAACGCAGCAGCAGTCCCCCGCCAACATTGACCCACCTACCGTGCAGGCCAGTCGGGCAGAGGACTGTTGAAGTGGGTCCCATGATGATGCACGGTACTTTCCGAGCTCACGACTCAATTTTTTTTGAGAGAAAATATTTTTCGAATAGTAAGAAAGCGAAAGCGCAGAAATTGAAGAAAAATGTACAAAAAAAGAAAAATAGCGCAAATCCACGATGATGCGCGAAACATCCGAGCCACGACTCAGTTTTTTTTTCGAGAGAATTTTTTTTTGGAATAGCAAGCAAGGAAAAACATAGAAATTGAAGGAAAAATGGATAAAAATTAGACAAGCAGCGTCAAAATTAAAAAGGGTGCAACACGAGGACTTCCCAGGGGGTCACCCATCCTAGTACTACTCTCGCCCAAGCATGCTTAACTATGGAGTTCTGATGGGATCCGGTGCATTAGTGCTGGTATGATCGCACCCAAGACAAAATATTCGAAACAGTAATTTATAACATAGCAGCAGTCCCCCACCAACATTGACCCACCTACCGTGCAGGCCAGTCGGGCAGAGGACTATTGAAGTGGGTCCCATGATGATGCACGGTACTTTCGAGCTCACGACTCAATTTTTTTTTGAGAAAAAATATTTTTCAAATAGTAAGAAAGCGAAAGTGCAGAAATTGAAGAAAAACGTATAAAAAAAAGAAAAATAAAAGCGCAAATCCACGATGATGTGCGAAACATCCGAGCCACGACTCAGTTTTTTTTTCGAGAGAATTTTTTTTTGGAATAGCAAGCAAGGAAAAACATAGAAATTGAAGGAAAATGGATAAAAATTAGACAAGCAGCGTCAAAATTAAAAAGGGTGCAACACGAGGACTTCCCAGGGGGTCACCCATCCTAGTACTACTCTCGCCCAAGCATGCTTAACTATGGAGTTCTGATGGGATCCGGTGCATTAGTGCTGGTATGATCGCACCCATGACAAATTATTCGAAACAGTAATTTATAACGCAGCAGCAGTCCCCCGCCAACATTGACCCACCTACCGTGCAGGCCAGCCGGGCAGAGGACTGTTGAAGTGGGTCCCATGATGATGCACGGTACTTTCGAGCTCACGACTCAATTTTTTTTTGAGAATATTTTTTGAATAGTAAGAAAGCGAAAGCGCAGAAATTGAAGAAAAATGTACAAAAAAAAGAAAAATAGCGCAAATCCACGATGATGCGCGAAACATCCGAGCCACGACTCAGTTTTTTTTTCGAGAGAATTTTTTTTTGGAATAGCAAGCAAGGAAAAAACATAGAAATTGAAGGAAAAAATGGATAAAAATTAGACAAGCAGCGTCAAAATTAAAAAGGGTGCAACACGAGGACTTCCCAGGGGGTCACCCATCCTAGTACTACTCTCGCCCAAGCACGCTTAACGGAGTTCTGATGGGATCCGGTGCATTAGTGCTGGTATGATCGCACCCATGGCAAATTATTCGAAACAGTAATTTATAACGCAGCAGCAGTCCCCCGCCAACATTGACCCACCTACCGTGCAGGCCAGCCGGGCAGAGGACTGTTGAAGTGGGTCCCATGATGATGCACGGTACTTCCGAGCTCACGACTCAATTTTTTTTTGAGAGAAAATATTTTTTCGAATAGTAAGAAAGCGAAAGCGCAGAAATTGAAGAAAAACATATAAAAAAAAGAAAAATAGCGCAAATCCACGATGATGCGCGAAACATCCGAGCCACGACTCAGTTTTTTTTTGAGAGAATTTTTTTTTGGAATAGCAAGCAAGGAAAAAACATAGAAATTGAAGAAAAATGGATAAAAATTAGACAAGCAGCATCAAAATTAAAAAGGGTGCAACACGAGGGTGGGTCACCCATCCTAGTACTACTCTCGCCCAAGCATGCTTAACTATGGAGTTCTGATGGGATCCGGTGCATTAGTGCTGGTATGATCGCACCCATGACAAATTATTCGAAACAGTAATTTATAACGCAGCAGCAGTCCCCGCCAACATTGACCCACCTACCGTGCAGGCCAGCCGGGCAGAGGACTGTTGAAGTGGGTCCCATGATGATGCACGGTACTTTCGAGCTCACGACTCAGTTTTTTTTTGAGAGAAAATATTTTTTCGAATAGTAAGAAAGCGAAAGTGCAGAAATTGAAGAAAAACATATAAAAAAAAGAAAAATAGCGCAAATCCACGATGATGCGCGAAACATCCGAGCCACGACTCAGTTTTTTTTCGAGAGAATTTTTTTTGGAATAGCAAGGAAAAACATAGAAATTGAAGGAAAATGGATAAAAATTAGACAAGCAGCATCAAAATTAAAAAGGGTGCAACACGAGGACTTCCCAGGGGGTCACCCATCCTAGTACTACTCTCGCCCAAGCACGCTTAACTGTGGAGTTCTGATGGGATCCGGTGCATTAGTGCTGGTATGATCGCACCCATTTCAAATCATTCGAAACAGTAATTTATAACTGCAGCAGCAGTCCCCCGCCAACATTGACCCACCTACCGTGCAGGCCAGCCGGGCAGAGGACTGTTGAAGTGGGTCCCATGATGATGCACGGTACTTCCGAGCTCACGACTAATTTTTTTTTGAGAGAAAATATTTTTTCGAATGTAAGAAAGCGAAAGCGTAGAAATTGAAGAAAAACTACAAAAAAAAGAAAAATAGCGCAAATCCATGATGATGCACGAAACATCCGAGCCACGACTCAGTTTTTTTTTGAGAGAATTTTTTTTTGGAATAGCAAGCAAGGAAAAACATAGAAATTGAAGAAAAATGGATAAAAATTAGACAAGCAGCATCAAAATTAAAAAGGGGTGTGGGGTTTCCCAATCATCAATCTGCCCAAGCTTTTTAAACTGGATCTGGAGCGCATGGGTCCTTTTTGCATAGACTGAAGCAAATCCAAAACTCCTCTTTACTCGCAGTCCAACCAATCCAACCAACCAATTGACCCAACCTTGTGAAATCAGATCTAAATCTGATTGGTGGGAATAGAGACCCCTGGATTCCTACTTAGAGGGCACCTAAGACCAGTCAAAGTTGGTTCTTAGAAGAACTCTAATTGGAATCCAAAAAGGAGATGGAGTCCTTGTCCAATAAGGACTCCTAGGCGCCTCCAACTTGGGCACACGCCTAGGGTGGCGTGCGCCCTTCTCCTTGCCAGGTTCTGGCAGGGGGACAGGCCCCCACCAGCTCTCCAATAGGTGCATGACATGTGGTCAAAAGTCAAAGTGTCAATGGTCAACGTTTGACCAGTCAAAGGTAGACTTTTGACCAAAGTCAAAGAACAAGAAATGGTAGGTGACCAAAAATGGCAGGTAGTGTCTTACAAATAAGACAACCTTTTCTGACTTGGACAACCTCCAGTCAGACCATATGAAGGCCTCTGTTTGAGCACAAACTCCTTTGGCTCAGACAGGACAACTTATTTATGATAGCAAAAGAAGAACGTTAGGTTCAATCGAGTGCTAGCACGATTTCCTTGAACCTAATTGAATCTCATTCAGATCAATTGAACTAGATCAGTTCAATTGATGATCACCAGATTCAAACCCTTGTTTGTGTGACCCAGTTAGGTTCAGTTCTGTATGGTAATGGGATATGTCATGATCTCCATCATCAACATCATCGAAACTCCTTTCGATGGATCAGAACTCTTCTGATTCGAACAGCTAGAATGATCGATCATCTAAATCATTCTAATTGCTCCCAAAATCCACCAATGACACCTAGCAGTATATGGTGGCAACCCATCAGAGCTGAATGTGAACCTCTTGGTGCAGCTATCTGTGTGATTAAGTTCTTCTATCTTGATCACATCATTGAAACGAGTGTTCCAGCTCCGAGATGCTTGCTTAAGTCCATATATGGACCTTTGCAGTTTGCAAACCTTGTGATCAGTATCACTGGATGTGAAATCTAGCGGCTGTTCCATATAGATATCTTCCTCAAGATATCCATTTAGGAATGCCGTTTTCACGTCCATTTGCCATATTTCATAATCGAAATAGGCTGCAACAGCAAGCAATGTGCGGATGGATTTTAGCATAGCTACTGGGGAAAAGGTATCCTGATAGTCAATGCCTTCGCGTTGACTATAACCTTTTGCCACCAGTCTAGCCTTGAATGTCTCCACATTCCCATCTGCACCAATCTTTCTCTTGAAGATCCATTTACATCCAATAGGTACTATACCTTCTGGTGGATCTACCAAGGTCCAGACTTGGTTTGAGTGCATCGAGTCAATTTCTGACTGCATTGCCTCTAGCCATTTCTCGGAGTCGATATCTGATATCGCCTCGTTGTAGGTTTTGGGATCATCACCATGAGCACCATTACCTATGAGGAATATTTTCTCTACATCCTCTGAAATAATACCTAAGTATCTTTCAGGGGGACGGAAAACTCTTTCCGATCTACGAGGTGGAGGAGGTAGTGTTCTTATTGGCTCAACCTGATTTGGTTCCACTTGGTCCTTAGCTCGTTCTACTTGTGAGACTTTCTCATCAAGCTTGATCTATTTTCCAATGCCGCTATCTTGAATAAACTATTTTTCAAGAAAGATGGCATGTCGACTCACAATCACATTGTGGTCTTCTGGAATGTAGAAATAGTATCCTAATGACTCTTTAGGATATCCTATGAATCGAGCTCTGAAGGACCTAAACTCTAACTTGTCCGCTTGTTGTCTTTTGACATGAGCCGGACAACCCCAAATTTTGAGATGACTCAGACTTGGTTTCTTACCGTGCCATATCTCATACGGTGTGGTAGGAACGGTTTTAGAGGAAACCCTATTCAGTAGATAAATTGAAGTTAACAATGAGTGTCCCCAAAGAAAATCAGGGAGGTCTGTGAAGCTCATCATGGATCGAACCATATCCTAATAGGATCCGATTTCTCCATTCTGAAACTCCGTTGAGTTGAGGTGTTCCTGGTGGAGTCCATTGAGAGACTATGCCATTTTCCTTGAGATAGTCTAGGAATTTCCGGCTAAGGTATTCACCTCCTCGATCTGATCGAAGAACCTTAATGGATTTTCCAGTTTGTTTTTCTACTTCATGTCTGAATTCTTTGAACTTTTCAAAAGCTTCAGACTTATGTCTCATAAGATACACATACCCATACCTAGACAGATCATCGGTAAAGGATAATGAAGTAGACAAAATTGCCTCTAGCCGGCACATCAAATGGGCCGCACACATCTGTATGTACTAGGGCAAGGAGATCTGTGGCCCTCTCCCCATGTCCAACAAAAGGGAGTTTAGTCATTTTGCCTTGAAGACAAGGATTCACAAGTTGGATATGACTCAGAAGTCAATGGACTCAATAGCCCATTTTTCTCCAATTTGTTGATCCTATCTTCTGCTATATGACCTAATCTCAGGTGCCATAGATATCTATCGTTTGGACTATCCCTAGGTCATTTGGCATTCACGTTTTGCTCGATAGTTAGAATAGGTACATCAATATGTAGCTGATAAAGACCATTAATAAGGAAACCATTTGCAATTTTATTTCTTTCATAAAGAATGTTACAATGGTCCTTAAAGAAGGTGATCACATAACCTTCTTGTGCTAAGCATGAAACAGAAATCAAATTCCTGCTAGCTGCAGGCACATAATAACAGTCTTTCAAAACTAAGTCTAAACCAGATGGTAATCGAAGAGGGTATGTTCCCACGGCTACTGCAGCAACTCTTGCTCCATTACCGACGCGTAGGATCATGTCTCCATCCCTCAGCCTCCTGCTATCCTCAAGACCCTGCATGGAAGTGCACAGATGAGCACTAGAACCAGAGTCAAGCACCCAACTGGATGCAGAAGAAACCGTAAGGTTAGACTCAATAACGAGCATACCTCCAGAAGGACCTTCCTTCTTGTTCTTTAGGGTGGCCAGGTAAGTAGGGCAGTTCCGCTTCCAATGGCCGTCGCTGTTGCAATGGAAACACTTTCCTTTGACATCGGCCTTTTTCTTCGGCTCTGCCTTTCTTCTTCTTTGATCCTTCCACCTTTTGCTTTTTCACAGACTTCTTTTTCTTTCCATAAGACTTTCTTTTGGAAGAAGTCCATTCCATAGCAAGAACTGAGCCTTTAGAACCTTTCATAGAAAGCTCAGCGGTAACCAGCATATTCATTAACTCGGCCAAGGAATTCTGAAGTTTATGCATGTGGTAATTCATGATGAATTGCCCATATGCATCAGTCAAGGATTGCAGAATAATATCATTCTGCAGGTCCAAGTCTAACTTCACACCGAGCTTCTCAAGCTCTTCCATGTCCTTGATCATTGTCAGACAGTGATCTTGGACTGACTGCCCATCACGCATCTTAGCCTTAAAAAGTCATTTTGTGACTTGATATTTGGCTGCACGACTCTGTTCACCAAACATCTCCTGCAGGTGAGCCAACATTTGGCGAGCAGTCCCGATATCTTCATGTTGGCGCTGGAGCTCATCAGACATCGAGCCCAACATGTAATATCTGGCCTTATTATCTTCGTCAATCCATTTTTCCAGAGACGCTCTCTGTTCAACAGATGGACGGGCTGGTAAGGTGGGAGGGTCCTGGTCCAGTACATGTGTTAACTTCTCAGAACCCAAAACAATTTTGTAGTTCCTGAGCCAATCTTTATAATTGGGTCCAGTCAGTCTATGTGTGTCCAGGATACGTGCCAATGGGTTGGACGCAGACATTTTCCTGTAGAGAGTCAAAGATTCTAGTTAGATACTGTAATTTTGACTTGACCAATTTATTTAGGGATTTTATTTTTAAATCAAATTAGCTCCCACTATTTTCTCGGATCCCTACACTCCCTCTGTAGAGATGCGAAAATCTCCACGATTAATGATTTCTAGTGGGTGGTGCGGTCTCACCAACTGACTCATCACCTCACCTAACAGTTATTGGTGATGGGTTAGCCAATGAGTGAACAACTCTTGTTCAATGATTCTCTAATCATGGTGCACCCAAACTTGGTCTCTAATTCATGAATCTCACCGTATCCAGAATATTGATCCACTCCTTAGTTAAGTCAGACCCACCATTTGCATAGACTGAATTCCTAATTGAGTCTCTCACCGTATCCAGAATATTGAGCCCAACTCATCCTCCAGCCCATAGCATCCAATGCCTAATAGACATGGTTGCGTCTTCCCGGTGCAACTGAGCCACTGTATCCAGCCGAGAACAATCAACCCCGGGAAGGGCCCGCACATCTACAATGGTGGAAGACCTCAGACTTAATCTTTTCTTAGGGAGAATTGATTCAGGTCTCATTAAACTAGACTTGGCTTAGTCATAACAATTATGACTAACCTAGTGGCATGGGTTAGCTCGGATTATTGACCACCTCAGATCAGAACTGTGTCAACAGATATGGCCAGGTAAGTGAGATCGGTGGAAGGAATATGCCATTAACTCGTACAAGAACGCATTCAGGTCGAGTAGCTTCCAATTAAAAACCAGTCGGTCGTATGTGCCAAACTTACCTTAGACACCAAATTGTTGAGCCAGAACCAATTGGGTTAGCCTACAATCCAGACTCTAACCTCTGAGCCTAATTAGGTCTTGCTTGATCGTGACTCGATCTTGACCCAGACTTAATCCTATTAGGCTGGTCAATTTAAGCATTGTTGATCTCATCTAACCAACTCTTGATTCGGTTTGATCAACCGCTTAGACCTAATTGAGCTACCCAAGCCCGAACCCAGTATTATGAATATATCTTAGATCTAAAATTCTCAATTTTAGACCTAATTGATATTCCATAATCTTAATTTTTAATTAAGTAGGGTTCATAAACAAAATATGCACAATAAATCCTAGGGTTTCAGGATCTAGGGTTTTGCAGAAAGTAAGTTTTGGGTTTCTGATTAAGGACGAACACGCAGCACCCCTACACATCATAAGAACACCCCATCGAATGAGAAGAGAGGAGCCTTTAAATCCTTCTTCGTTCTTATGACCGGAACGGCCAAGAGGAACTCCTTAATCAGGAACATTCAATACTACAAAACAATATCAGATCTATATCATATATCTCATATATAAATCAGATCTAATTATGGCATATTTTGCATACATCTCATGTATCATAATCATGCATGTTTTTCAGATCTAAATTATCTCATAATAATCTAAAAAATTAGATTTAAATTGATCTAATCAAAATAAATTCTAATCTAGACAATTATGTAGAACTATTCTACAACTAGTCTAGACATGCATCAATCATATCTCATATGATATTCAAAAATTAAATAATTTTATTTACTATTTTTCAGATGTTATTATAACACTTATAATATCAAAAAATAATAAATAAAAGATCTAAAGTATGATTTAATCAGATTAAATCAAGAACATGCAAGACTATTCTATAGAACTATTCTATTCTAGAACTAGTCATGCATATCTTCTAATCTTAGATCCAAATTATTTAATTTTAATTTTTTCTGATTTCAGATCTGATCACATCTCATGTGACATCTGAAATCACTTATTTTTTGATTAAAATAAATTTAAAATCAGATCTAAATAATTTTAGAACCATGGCTCTGATACCAGTTGAAGGGAAATCCTGATTTTTCGGACCAGGTTCGTTCAGATCTGATCAGATCAAGAGATATATTTCAAAAATTTTTCTCTTGATCCCAATCAGATCTTGATGTATTTTAGATCTGATTCTTATTATTTTAATAAATAAAATAAAATAAGATAAATTAAATCAAATTTAATTTACCTGAATTTGGGTAATCCTATTACCCTGTTGATGATCCTATTTGCAGCGGAAGGTTCTGGATCTAGCCACGCAAGTGCCTGGCCTCTACCGATATCCACTCAGACTGGATCTAGAGATCCTCTTCTTCTCTATCACACCTCCAAAAATCAGATCTGGATCTGATCTGGAGGATCTTCAAAACTCCTTTTGAAGATCAGCAGTCGTCCTTTTGCAGCAGTGCAGCCTTCTTACTTTTGATCGCCTTTCTTTGATCTGGATCGCACCAACCAAGGTCCAAAACTCTTTTGGACGTGGAGAGGAGAAGGAGAAGAAGCTTTGGCATGGAGGAGGGGAGAGGCAGCCTTGGGGCGTGGGGTTTTCAATTCTCAATTGAATCTTTTTTTTTAAACTGAGTTGGGCGCAGGGTCCTTTTTATAGACTAAGCGTGATCCAACTCCTCTTCCTCCCAACCAATCACAACCCTTTGTGAAATCAGATCTAAATCTGATTGGTGGGAATAGAGACCCCTGGATTCCTACTTAGAGGGCGCCTAAGACCAGTCAAAGTTGGTTCTTAGAAGAACTCTAATTGGAATCCAAAAAGGAGATGGAGTCCTTGTCCAACAAGGACTCCTAGGCGCCTCCAACTTGGGCACACGCCTAGGGTGGCGTGCGCCCTTCTCCTTGCCAGGTTCTGGCAGGGGGACAGGCCCCCACCAGCTCTCCAATAGGTGCATGACATGTGGTCAAAAGTCAAAGTGTCAATGGTCAACGTTTGACCAGTCAAAGGTAGACTTTTGACCAAAGTCAAAGAACAAGAAATGGCAGGTGACCAAAAATGGCAGGTAAGTGTCTTACAAATAAGACAACCTTTTCTGACTTGGACAACCTCCAGTCAGACCATATGAAGGCCTCTGTTTGAGCACAAACTCCTTTGGCTCAGACAGGACAACTTATTTATGATAGCAAAAGAAGAACGTTAGGTTCAATCGAGTGCTAGCACGATTTTCCTTGAACCTAATTGAATCTCATTCAGATCAATTGAACTAGATCAGTTCAATTGATGATCACCAGATTCAAACCCTTGTTTGTGTGACCCAGTTAGGTTCAGTTCTGTATGGTAATGGGATATGTCATGATCTCTATCATCGACATCATCGAAACTCCTTTCGATGGATCAGAACTCTTCTGATTCGAACAGCTAGAATGATCGATCATCTAAATCATTCTAATTGCTCCCAAAATCCACCAGTGACACCTAGCAGTATATGGTGGCAACCCATCAGAGCTGAATGTGAACCTCTTGGTGCAGCTACCTGTGTGATTAAGTTCTTCTATCTTGAGCCCCGATCAGATTAGGGTTAAGGTAAACTCGTCAAACCCTAGTCTCTGTCATATGATGTAATCATTCGATTCGAGTCCAATGTGAAAATCTAAATAGAAACTCTTTCTATTATTTCACTCTACCATGGCCATGGATTTCTGGACTTGATTCTCATGATCATCATAGGGCTGCTCCTCTACCACCGAGGTAGATAGATTCCATCTTGATGCCATCCAGTTCCTACAATGAACATGTCATAGCCAACATACACCTCAGGGATTCCATATGGCTAGGAGACCGAGTAATGGTGTAGTCAAACTATAACACCCTCAAGGTGAACTGCCGATGCACCTCAGGTCAAAGAACCAGACACACTACTGCAGCATCGAGTCAGTCATTGACGAGAAGGTAGACTCCCTAATGACTACTCGAGGTGGTCACGCTCAGTGCCCTCGTTCTCTAACGAGTACCTATACTCTCGCTCTGGTGTCTCCACACCGTAGACTCAAGACTCATCTACTAAATAGAAGCAATTGTACACCAACCTTCCGGATCAATCTCTATCCTCGCAATGATCCTATGGTCGGGAGCAATTTATGAGTTAATAATGATTATTCATGTCTTAAATTTTCAACTCTTGAAAATATGAATTATCATTTTCATTAGCTCAAAGGATGTATCACAGACACTAAATACACATATGTGATAGAAAATAACCCATTTATTGATTTTAGTCAAAATTATAATTTTGCCCCTAGAAGTGTATTACAAGTGTCAGCCAATTCTGGCTTCTAGGGCACACATATCTAACAGGTGCAACATGAGGACTTCCCAGGAGGTCACCCATCCTAGTACTACATTCACCCAAGCACGCTTAACTATGGATTTTTGATGAGATCCAGTGCATTAGTGCTGGTATGATCGCACCCATGGCAAATTATTCGAAACAGTAATTTATAACGCAGTAGAAGTCCCCCGCCAACATTGACCCACCTATCGTGCAGGCTAGCCTGGCAGAGGACTGTTGAAGCGGATCCCATGATGATGCACAGTACTTCCAAGCTCACGACTCAATTTTTTTTCGGGAGAATATTTTTCGAATAGTAAGAAAGTGAAAGCACACAAATTGAAGAAAAACTTACAAAAAAAAGAAAAATAGCGCAAATCCACGATGATGTGCGAAACATCCGAGCCACGACTCAGTTTTTTTTTCGAGAGAATTTTTTTTTGGAATAGCAAGCAAGGAAAAACATAGAAATTGAAGGAATATAGATAAAAATTAGACAAGCAGGACTTCCTAGGGGATCACCCATCTTAGTACTTCACTCGCCCAAGCACGCTTGACTGTGAAGTTTTGATGGGATCCGTGGCACTAGTGCTAGTATGATCACACCTATGGCAAATTATTCGAAACAGTAATTTATAATGCAGCAGCAGTCCCCTGCCAACACTGGACCACCTACCGTGTAGAGGACTATTGAAGTGGGTCCCATGATGATGCACGGTACTTTTGAGCTCACGACTCAGCTTTTTTTCGAGAGAAAATATTTTTCGAATAGTAAGGAAGCGAAAGTGCAAAAATTGAAGAAAAACATACAAAAAAAAGAAAAATAGCGCAAATCCACGATGATGCGTGAAACATTCGAGCCGCGACTAAGTTATTTTTTTGAGAGAATTTTTTTTTGGAATAGCAAGCAAGAAAAAACATAGAAATTGAAAGAATGTGGATAAAAATTAGACAACCAGCATCAAAATTAAAAAGGGTGCAACATGAGGACTTCCTAGGGGGTCACCAATCCTAGTACTACTCTCGCCCAAGCACGCTTAACTGCAGAGTTCTGATGGGATCCGGTACATTATTACTAGTATGATCGCACCCATGGCAAATTATTCGAAACAGTAATTTATAACGCAGCAGTAGTCTCCTACCACCATTGACCCACCTACCAGGCAGGCCAGCCGGGCAAAGGACTGGTGAAGTGGGTCCCATGATGATGCACGGTACTTTCGAGCTCACGACTCAATTTTTTTTTGAAATAAAATATTTTTCAAATAGTAAGAAAGTGAAAGCATAGAAATTGAAGAAAAATATTCAAAAAAAAAAAATAGCGCAAATCCACGATGATGCGCGAAACATCCGAGCCACGACTCATATATTTTTTTGAGAGAATTTTTTTTTTGGAATTGCTAGCAAGGAAAAACATAGAAATTGAAGGAATATGGATAAAAATTAGACAAGTAGCGTCAAAATTAAAAAAGGTGCAACATGAGGACTTCCCAGGGGGTCACCCATCCTAGTTCTACTCTCGCCCAAACACGCTTATCTATGGAGTTGTGATGGAATCCGGTGCATTAGTGCTGGTATGATCGCACCTATGATAAATTATTCAAAATAGTAATTTATAACGTAGCAACAGTCTTCCGCCAATATTGACCCACCTACCGTGCAGGCCAGTCGGGCAGAGGACTGTTGAAGTGGGTCCCATGATGATGCACGGTACTTCCGAGATCACGACTAAGTTTTTTTTGAGAGAAAATATTTTTCGAATAGTAAGAAAGCGAAAGCACAGAAATTAAAGAAAAACATATTAAAAAAAGAAAAATAGCACAAATCCATGATGATGTGTGAAACATCCGAGCCACGACCCAATTTTTTTTCGAGATAATTGTTTTTTGGAATATCAAGCAAGGTAAAACATAGAAATTGAAGAAAAATGGATAAAAATTCGGCAAGCGGCGTCAAAATTAAAAAGGATGCAACACGTGGACTTCCCAGGGGGTCACCCATCCTTGTACTTCTCTCGCCCAAGCATGCTTAACTATGGAGTTCTGATGGGATCCGGTGCATTAGTGTTGGTATGACTGCACCAAAGACAAAATATTTGAAACGGTAATTTATAATGCAGCAGAAGTCCCCCGCCAACATTGACCCACCTATTGTGTAGGCCAGCCGGGTAGAGGACTGTTGAAGTGGGTCCCATGATGATGCACGGTACTTCTGAGCTCACGACTTAGTTTTTTTTTGAGAGAAAATATTTTTCGAATGGTAAGAAAGCGAAAGCGCAGAAATTGAAAAAAGTGCATAAAAAAAGAAAAATAGCGCAAATCAACGATGATGCGCGAAAAATCCGAGCCACGACTTAATTTTCTTTTTGAGAGAATTTTTTTTTGGATTTGCAAGCAAGGTAAAACATGGAAATTGAAGGAATATGGATAAAAATTAAACAAGCAGCGTCAAAATTAAAAAGCAACATGAGGACTTCCAAGGGGGTCACCCATCCTAGTACTACCCTCGCCCAAGCACGCTTAACTACGGATTTCTGATGAGATCCGGTGCATTAGTGCTGGTATGATCGCACCCATAGCAAATTATTCGAAATAGTAATTTATAACGCAGCAGCAGACCCCCGCCAATATTGACCCACCTACCATGCAGGCAAGCCGGGCAGAGGACTGTTGAAGTGGGTCAGATGATGATGCATGGCACTTTCGAGCTCACGACTAAGTTTTTTTTCGAGAGAAAATATTTTTCAAATAGTAAAAAAGTGAAAGCACAAAAATTGAAGAAAACTGTAAAAAAAAAAGTTATGCAAATCCACGATGATGCGCGAAACATCCGAGCCACGACTTAGTTTTTTTTTTTAGAGAACTTTTTTTTGGAATAGCAAGTAAGGAAAAATATTCAAAATTGAAGAAAAATGGATAAAAATTAGACAAGCAGCATCAAAATTAAAAAGGATGCAACACGAGGACTTCCCAGGGGTCACCAATCGTAGTACTACTCTTGCCCAAGTACGCTTAACTATGCAGTTCTGATAGGATCCGGTTCATTAGTGGATCACACCCAAGACAAAATATTCAAAATAGTAATTTATAATGCAACAGAAGTCCCCCGCCAATATTGACCCACTTACCATGCAGGCCAGTCAGGTAGAGGACTATTGAAGTGGGTCCCATGATGATGCACGGTACTTTCGAGCTCACGACTCAATTTTTTTTTGAGAGAATAGTTTTGGAATAGTAAGAAAGCGAAAGTGCAGAAATTGAAGAAAAACTTATATAAAAAAGAAAAATAGCACAAATCTATGATGATGCGCGAAATATCCGAGCCACGACTCAGTTTTTTTTTCAAGAGCCACGACTAGTTTTTTTTTTGAGAGAATTTTTTTTGGAATAGCAAGCAAGAAAAAATATAAAAATTGATGAAAAATGGATAAAAATTAGACAAGCAGCGTCAAAATTAAAAAGGGTGCAACACGAGGACTTCCTAGGGGGTACCCCATCCTAGTACTACACTCACCCAAGCATGCTTAACTGCGGATTTCTAATGAGATCTGGTGCATTAGTGCTGGTATGATCGCACCCATGGCAAATTATTCGAAATAGTAATTTATAACGCAACAGAAGTCCCCCGCCAACATTGACCCACCAATCATGCAGGCCAGCCAGGCAGAGGACTGTTGAAGTGGATCCCATGATGATGCACCGTACTTCCAAGCTCACGACTCAGTTTTTTTTCGAGAGAATATTTTTGGAATAGTAAGAAAGCGAAAGCACAGAAGTCGAAAAAAAATTTACAAAAAAAAGAAAAATAGCGCAAATCCATAATGATGTGCGAAACCTCCGAGCCACATCTCGATTATTTTTTCGAGAGATTTTTTTTTGGAATAGCAAGCAAGGAAAAGCATAGAAATTGAAGGAATATGGATAAAAATTAGACAAGCAGCGTCAAAATTAAAAAAAGGTGCAACACGAGGACTTCCCACGAGGTCACTCATCCGAGTACTACTCTCGCCTAAGCACACTTATCTACGGAGTTCTGATGGAATTCGGTGCATTAGTGCTGGTATGATTGCACCCATGGCAAATTATTCGAAACAATAATTTATAATGCAGCAACAGTCCCCCACCAATATTGACCCACCTACCGTGCAGGCCAGCTGGGCAGAAGACTGTTGAAGTGGATCCCATGATGATGCACGGTACTTTCGAGCTCACGACTCAGTATTTTTTCGAGAGAAAATATTTTTCAAATGGTAAGAAAGTGAAAGCGCAAAAATTGAAAAATACATAAAAAAAAATAGCACAAATCTATGATGATGTGTGAAACATCCGAGCCACTACTCAATTTTTTTTTGAGAGAATTTTTTTTTGGAATAGCAAGAAAGAAAAAACAAAGAAATTGAAGAAAAATGGATAAAAATTAGACAAGCAGCGTCAAAATTGAAAAGGGTGCAACACGAGGACTTCCCAGGGGGTCACCCATCCTAGTACTAGTCTCGCCCAGGCATGCTTAACTACGGAGTTTTGATAGGATCCAATGCATTAGTGGATCACACCCAAGACAAAATATTCGAAACAGTAATTTATAACGTAGTAGAATTCCCCCGCCAACATTGACCCACCATTCATGCAGGCTAGCTAGACAGAGGACTATTGAAGTGGGTCCCATAATGATGTACGGTGCTTTCGAGCTCATGACTCAATTTTTTTTTTAGAAAATAATTTTCGAATAGTCAAAAAGTGAAAGTGCAAAAATTGAAGAAAAACTTACAAAAAAAAGAAAAAAAGCGCAAATCCATGACGATGCGCGAAACATCCGACCCACGACTCAGTTATTTTTTTGAGAAAATTTTGTTTTGGAATTGCAAGCAAGGAAAAACATAGAAATTGAAAGAATATGGATAAAAATTAGACAAGTAGCGTCAAAATTAAATAGGGTGTAACACGAGGACTTCCTAGGGGGTCACCCATCCTAGTACTACTCTCGCCCAAGCACGCTTATCTACGGAGTTGTGATGGAATCCAGTGCATTAGTGCTGGTATGATCGCACCCATGGCAAATTATTCGAAACAGTAATTTATAAAGCAGCAGCAATCCCCCACCAACATTGACCCACCTACCATGCAGGCTAGTCGAGCAGAAGATTGTTGAAGTGGGTCCCATGATGATGCACGGAACTTTCGAGCTCACGACCTAGTTTTTTTTTGAGAGAAAATATTTTTCGAATCATAAGAAAGCGAAAGCATAGAAATTGAAGAAAAACATATAAAAAAAGAAAAATAGTGCAAATCCACGATGATGCGCGAAACATTCAAGCCACAACTCAGTTTTTTTTTGAGAGAATTTTTTTTTGGAATAGCAAGCAAGGAAAAACATAGAAATTGAAGAAAAATGGTTAAAAATTAGACAAGCAGTGTCAAAATTAAATTGGGTGCAACAAGAGGGCTTCCTAAGGGGTCACCCATCCT
>QRFJ01000356.1:834405-836399 GCA_006176705.1 Cocos nucifera | reverse complement strand
ATGTGGATGACGCTGTAAGGTGGCCGACCTTCTTGCGGTCTGTGGCTACGGCAGCGCCGAGCTCCTTGCCATCTCCGGCTATGGCAGCGCTCTTGACCGATCTTTCCCTGCTTCAGGCTGGTGTCGGAGGAATTTATCCAGCTGCCCCTTTCTGACGAGCTCCTCGATTTCGTCTCTGAGCTGGATGCATTCCTCGGTATCGTGGCCGTGGTCGCGATGGTAGAGGCAATACTTATTTCGATCGCGCTTGTTTAGGGGAGACTGTAATCCTTTCCGATCTCGGCAGCTGGTTCTTTACTTCGGTAAGAACCTGAGTTTGAGGAGCATTGAGGGGGGCATAGTGGCGGAACCTTCCGGGAGGAGGGCTTCTTCGCGCCCCTCTGTCGGGGCGAGTTCGAGGAGTTCGGGCCCGACTGCTTTCGGAGGGGGTCTGCGAGCGCAGCCAAACTTCGCTCGGCTCTTCCTCGCCCGCCAGCCCCTCTCTTAGGGCTTCCTCGTCTTTCAACTTGAAGGCTTCTTCCGCATGGACATATCTCTCGGTCCGAGCTAGCAGATCGGCGAAGTCTCTGGGATCCTTTTTTTCAGAGAGAATAGCAAGTTATTTTTCTGAAGGCCGCCCTTGAGTGCGGCCATCGCGATGGACTGGTCCAAGTCCCGGACCTCCAATGCCACGGCGTTAAATCGGATGATGTAAGCTTGGATGGATTCCCCTTGCTTCTGCTTGACGCTCATGAGGAAATCTGAATCTCAGCTCGGTCGTCGGCTGCTGATGAAGTGGGCCACAAACCGACTGCCCATCTGATCGAAAGAGAAGATCGTACTTGGCTTCAACGCTGAGTACCAGTTCCTCGCTGCTCCCTTTATGGTAGATGGGAAGGCTCGGCACAGCATGGCATCTGAAGCACCGTGAAGCAGCATCATGGCATGGAAGGCCTCCAGGTGATCAACCGGATCAGAAGTTCCATCGTAGCTTTCCAGTTGAGGGAGCTCGAAGGTCGGTGGAACAGATTCTTGCATAATTTGGAGAGAGAAGGAAGGTTCGGCATGGACGTCGGCATGACGGGCCGAGGTGACGTGGCCGAGCTCTTCGATACGCCGGTCCATCTCCCGTAGTCTGCAATCGAGGGCGTTATCTTGGCTGCAGACCTTGGGGTGCTTCTGACTACGAATGGGGAAGGTCTCCCCCAGAAGGGAATAATGATCCGAGCATGGATCCTCAGCCCCTTGTTTCCCCTTCTTCAGGGCGGCCGGTACGCTGGCCCTGGTACTTTTCCTTGGGGTTGATTCTCGACGTTCCAATGATGGGTTTCCTGGTAGAATCGCCATCGGAGGCTGCTGTATAGCCTACAATGCCTCTGTGAGGCTACGGACCTATCAGACAAGCAGGTCGAACTGCTCCACCTCCACCGTAGGTATAGGTGGAACCTGAGCTGCCGAGGCCGAAGCAGGAGCCAAAGCAGGAACAGACGGATCTGGATGGGATCGGGCTGCGGAGGCCGCCGAGCGCCGTGTCGAAGCTCTCCTGAGAGGCATTTCTTCCTCAGGAGAAAAAAAGGGAGATCTCCAAAGAGGGAAGAGAAAAGTCGCCGAGCACTCCTTTAAGAATAAGGGACCCTCGGAGGTTCGAGGCCCTCCTTCTAGCGCCAATCTATTGGTGCGGAAATTGATCGTCGCCAAAGGTCGCTGGAGTCGAGGCCGCTGAGGTCGCCGCTGGGGACCTGCAAAATAAAGTCCCATCCGGAGCCGGTAGGGGGTGGCTCCGGCAGAACCCTCCGACGCTCAAGTCAGCTCTGGCCAACAGGAATGGAGTGCTCGAGAATGAGTTCCGGAGCTTAGAGAAGAAGAGGAGAGCTTAGAGATCAGAGGGATTAGCCTTAGCGTATCTGGAGGAGGGCCCTTTTATAGCGGAGCTTGATGGTGATGGCTGCTGTCACGTGTTGGCGGGCCACTCGAGGTTCGACGGAGTCAGTCTCTCGGAGAGGTGCCGTACGCGG
>QRFJ01000356.1:769405-829405 GCA_006176705.1 Cocos nucifera | reverse complement strand
CCATGTAAGAAACTATATTAAATTTTAGCAATTTACGATGTTGGGTCGATCCAATAGCAAACAAAAAAAAAAAAAAAAAGAGAAGTTTAGATACCCTAAGAAAATAGTGCGCCATATATTTTCATGTCAAAATAAATATATCAAGAAGAAGGTCGAGTTGGCCGTACGTACCTTCATGTTTTTTTCTAGTCGTTTATGGATGGGTGCGGGAGGAAGGGTATGGAAGGAACGGTCTGGGGGCAGAACAGACGAGAACTTATCTTTGATATAGAGAGAGAGAGGAGAGGAAGTCTCTTTATAGGGAGGTTATTGGGCATTCAGGAAGGAAAGCTCTACGAAGAATCTTCAAGTCTTCCGCCAACTCCGGTATAATATATTTCAGAAGTTTGTTATCTACTAATATTGAAGCCAAGGTTTTCTAGGACCAAGTCATCATCAAACAATGACGGCTGCAGCTGAGGTCCCCCATGGTAAAAATCTTTTCAACTGAAGTCCAGCCACTGGTAGCTACGAAACAGACCCGTTTGAACACAAAAAAAAAACTAACAGATTCGAGGTCATTTTTTATGCTTTAATTTAGCGAAATGCTCTGAGGGGCCAAGGGTTTGGAATACATGTTCACGCTAGGAAAACTTGACTTGACTTAGCTTTAAAAAAAATAAAAAATGCAACTTGACTTGGCTTTTTGGGGTCTTTTCATTCATATGCACCCGACTTATAAATTGTATGGAAGAAAAATGCTAGACGTCAACATTCAATTTTTTTTTAATAAATTCAAGAATATCAGATCTAATAATTTAAAAAATAATTTTTATATAATTAGTTATATATTCATCATCCAATTAATTATATTATTAGCCTCTCTGTATACAAAATAGAAGAGCTGCAATCATTCTCCAACTGCTTATTAATAAATAGGGATCAGTCTTAATAGTAAACTGATTGGAAAGCCATCTAATCACGGTTAATAAGTCACCTTCAAGTAGAATATGGATTGCTTTCGGATATTTCATCACAAACTTCAATCCTTTCTCATACTGTACACAACTCATCCATTGAAATAGTCGTCTCAAGCAAATAGGCTCTTCCAGCTGCCACTAGAATGCTACTTGTATTTCTAATAACAAAATTAGCTTCACCTAATACTCTTTGTTGAAGATAAATCTTACTTTCATCAAAGTTTAGCCTGATGCTTAGTTTAATAAAATTGATAATCATGAAAGAGCTTCGATCAAAAATTCTTTCTCCAGCGGCTAAACTTCTTCCGAACTCCTCCAACAGCCAAACTTCTTTCGAACTCTTTCAGCAGCCGAACTCCTCCAATGGTTGAACTCCTTTCAGACTCCTTCAACAACTGAACTCTTCCAACAGTCGAACTTCTTCCGACCTTCACCTTCAGTCGGATTCCTCCAGCAGCTGAGCCCCTCCCAAACTCCTCCAGCGGCCAAACTTCTTTTGGACTCCTCTAACAGCTGAACTCCTTCTGACCTTCGCCTTCAGTCGAATTCCTCCAGCAGCCAAACCCCTTCCAAACTCCTCCAGCGGTCGAACTTCTTTCGGACTCCTTCAGTAGCCAAACTCCTTCCGGCCTTCGTCTTCAGTCGAATTCCTCCAGCAGCCGAGCCCCTCCCGAATTTCTCGAATAGTCGAACTCCTTTCGGACTCCTCCAGCAGTCGAACTCCTTCCGACCTTCGCCTTCAGTCGGATTTCTCCAGCAGCCGAACCCCTCTCGGACTTCTCTAGCGGTCGAACTCCTTCCGGACTCCTCCAATAGCCGAACTCCTTCCGACCTTCTCTTTCAGTCGAACTCCTCCAGCAGCCAAACTTCTTTCAAACTTTTCCTTCAAGCAAACTCCTCCATCAGTCGGACTCCATCCGGACTTCTTCTTCAGCCGAACTTCTCTCAGATTTCTCCATCGATTGGACTTCTCTATTAGTCAGACTCCTTCTGGACTTCTTCATCAGTCGAACTTCATCTGGATTCCTCCAGCGGATCACTTTCAGATTTCAACTAGCATTCCTTTCGAATGATCCCCTCTAACCATATTTTCTTTAGAAATCCGAACTTCTCTAAAATTGATATATGTCAAAGCTCTTCACCAACCAACACCTGCTTCCTCCAAACTTCGACTATTAAATCTCAATGAACGGGCACATCACAACAACAGACACATCTCTCTACAATAAACTCTATGTGGCCTCGAGCGGCCCGCTACCAGACGGTTATGATTGTCACTATCAATCTGCTATAGATGACAGCAGGTCCGAACAATCCGCTACCGAACGGTGATGGCTGTCACTATCAGTCTACTACAGGCGACAACGGCTCCGAGCGGCCCATTATCAGATGGTGATGACTGTCACTATCAGTCTGCTATAAGCTTCGTCTATAAAAGAGATCCTCCAGATATATTTTCTCTAAGCTCTCTTCTCCTTTCCAAAACTCTGCTGAATTCTTTTCTAAGCACTTCATTTCTGTTGGCCAAAAGAGCTGACTTGATCGTCAGAGAGTCCTGCCGAATCTACCACCACCGACTCCGGATGAAACTTTATTTTGCAGATCACCGACGGTGACCTCTTCTTTCTCGATCCTAGCTCGATCCGACGTCAACCAGATTCTACACTAACATCCTTTATTCAGAACATTACATTAAAATAAACTTTGAGAAAATAGGAGGTAGTGGCTTCCAAGAAAAATAAATCATCGGAGAAGATGCATAAACTGCAGGACAAAAGCTGCAGTTTTTTCTTGCTATCAAAGAAACCTTTAAAGCAACAATGAATTCCCAAGCTAAAGTGGATTCTTAGATCAAAATCAATTTTGGACTATAATAAACACCTTGCAGCACTTGTTTAGTTCTAGCCAACCAATCTGATGTGCAATATACATCAAAACTACCACATACCTTTAGTTATTTCCATAGATTTCTCTTTAACTTTTTGAACAAAATCCTCAATAGATAGCGATAGAATGATATTTGCATCAGTAACAGAAGCCTGTATCCAAATTTACTCAACCAATTGATAGTTTAGAATGACATAGGAAGTCGATTCTTTCATACTCGAGCAAATATCACAATTATTTTGGATATGTAGACCACGCTAATGTAATAACCCACGACATGGAAGTAATTTCCAAGCAATTTTCCATGAAGACAAGCAGATCTAGGATGAACATCGATCTTCGAAATCCAGCCAAAATTATGAGGTGATGGGGTTTCTAACATTATAAGTTTATAAAAATTTGAAACGCTAAGGGATAGTCCTAATGTTGGACTATATGTTTACACTAGAAAACTTGACTTACCAAAAAAACCAACTTGACTTGAATTTTTAGGAGTCATTTCATTCATACCATCCAATTGAAAAATTATACAAAAGAAAAATGTGAGCCATCTGTATTTCAATCGTTGTTGCTAATAAAAGAAAATACTATTAAATGTGTATCCTAAAAATCAGATTGGCCGACACTTGTAATATACTTTCTAGAGGTATTTTTATAATTTTGACTTAAAATTAATAGAAGGATTATTTTCTATCACATTATGTATTTAAAGTATCTGTGATACATCCTTTGAGTTAATGGGCATGATAATGCATATTTTTAAGAGTTGAAAATTTAAAGCATGTGTTATCATAATTAACTCATAAACTGCTTCTGATCGTAGGATCATCATAAGGATGGTGATCGATTAGAAAGATTCATGTACGATTATTTTTCTTAGGATAGATGTATCTTGAGTCTATGGTGTGGAGATATCGGAGTGAGAGTACAGGTACTTATTGAAAATAAGAGCACTGAGCGTGACCACCTCGAGCAGTCATAAGAAAGTTTACCTTTTCGTCGATCGATGCTGCAGTCATGTGACTAGTTCTTTAACCTAAGGTGCATCGATAGTTCACCTTAAGTGTGTTATACTTTGACTACATCATAACTCGATCTCCTAGCCATTCAAAATTCTGAGATGTATGTTAGCTATAGCATGTTCATTATAAAAATTGGATCGCACCAATAGGAGATCTATCAATCTTGGTAGAGAAGGAGTAGTCCTATGATGATCATGAGATCGAGTTCTTAAGTCCATGGCCATAACAGTATGAATTAATAGAAAAAATTTTTATTAGAATTTCACATTGGACTCAAATTGAATGATTCATTCATATGACAGGTATTGGATTTGACGAGTTCATCTTAACCCTAATCCTATCGGGGCTCATGATAAAAGAATCCAATCACACAGATAGTTGCACCGAGATGTTCGTATTTGATTCTGATAGGTTGTCCCATATACTGTTAGGTGTCATTGATAGATTTTGGGATCAATTAAAATTATTTTGATGATCAATGATTCTAATTGGATGAATCAAAAAAGTTTTGATCCATCAAAAGATGTTTCGATAATATCGATGATGAAGATCATGGCATGTCTCATTATCATACAAAACTGAATCTAATTAGATCACACAAATAAGGATTTGGATCTAGATATGATCAATTAGGCTAACATAGTTTGATTGGTTTGGATTTAATCTAATTAGATTCAAGAAAATCATGCTAGCACATGAATGAGCCTAACATTCTTCTTCTATAGTCTTTTTGATTTATCTTGACTGAGCCAAATTAGATTTGGCTCATCCGAGAGCCCTGTATGGGTTTGTCCTAATCTAACAGGACTTGTCATGGTCAAAACAAGGCTTGTCCTAGTGAGAACAATTCCTATCCTAATCTAACAAGGCTTATCCTGATGAGATCAGGGCTTGTCTTAAAATCATGAGATGAAATTTGGATAAGGCTCACTCAGAAACTCTGTATGAATTTATTTTGAGCTGACTGAACCTTATTCTGGCCTGATCAAAGCTTGTCTTGAAAGAAATAGGCTTGTCCTAATTCCATTAGATGGGATTAAGACAAGGGTCAAACATTGACCCACTTTGCAGGAAAGAAAGGAAGTGGCCCATCCCCTTGGAGTTTTCTCTTGGGTGCATGCCCCTAGGATCTTACGTGAGGAGAGAGAGCCCTAAGAGGGTGCATGCCCCTTTCTCCTTGGTGTTCGCCAATATGGATAAGGTGGAGTGCCCCATTCAAATAGGATTTGAACGGGTCAAAACAACTAAATTTGATTCAAACACTTAGGGAGATAATTACTTGCACCAATCAACTTTATCCTCCATCTCCATGCCACTTTCTCCTATGTTTTGTGCAACAAAAATCTGAGGAAAAGGGTGTGGGGCATGGGATTTCAGATTGGAAGTCATTCTGCTTTAAGCAATCCAGTTGCTTAAAGCTCCAGGACTCCAGGTGGCGCTAGGTCTATAAAAAAGGCCCTACGCTAGTTGTTTTGGTATCGCAATTCCTCCATGCTAAAGCTCTGCCCCTTTGTCCATCTCCACGCCTCCCTCCTCTGCTCCTCTCCCTCTTCCATGCCCAAAAAGGTTGGAAAAAATCAAAGATCAAATGTTGAGTCTCTGATTCTGCAAAGGCTACTCAACTAGTTTCCAGATCAAGAGATGAAGGTGCTGCCGTCAAAGATCAGTTCGAAGGCTTTCTGGATTGACATCAGATCTGATATTTGAAGATCAGATCCAAAAGAAAATAACATCCAGATCTGACCCGAGTGGACTTCGGTAGAGTTTGGACGTGTGCACGACTCAATCCAGAACCTCAAGTTTTGTTAGGTCATTGGCAGGGTAAACTATTTATCCAAATAAGGTAACAATTATTATTATAATTTTAATTTAATTTTAGTTTTTACAATCAGATTACACTAATCAGATCTAAAAACTCTCAGATCTAATTAGATCATAGTAGTAAATTTTAAAATTTTTATTTTAAATCTGATCAGATCAGATCGATCCTATGGCAGAAAAATTAATTTTTTTCTTCAATTGGTATCAGAGCTGCGTTTGTAGTTCTTCATATCAGGTTTTAATCTAATTTTAATTTTATTTATGAGTTGATATGACTGATTTTAGATGTTACATGAGATGCAATCAAATCTGAAATCAGTAGATTAAAAATTTCATATATGCTATATATGTGATGCATGTCTAGATTAGTTTTATTGTTCTATACAATGAATTATCTAGAATAAGTTTCTTTTTATATGATAAATTGAGAATTTATTTTCAGATATTATATTCGATATAATTAGATCTAAAACATGCATGTATGTGTTTTATTTTGATATATGAGATGTATGCAAAGTATGTATGAGTTAGATCTTTAATTATATATGCGATACATGTTTTAGATCTAACTATTCGTAGCGTAGATTAAATTTCTAATTAAGGCATTCTCCTTGGCCATCCGATTATAAGAGTAAGAAGGATTTAAAGGTCCTCTCTTTCTATTCGATGGGATGCTCTTATAGCATATAGGGATGCTACACGTTTGTCCTTGATCAGAAATCAAAATTTACTTTTCTATAAAATCGTAGATCCTAAAATTCTAAAATTTTTTATACATATTTTATTTATGAACCCTTGGACTTAATTAAAAATTAAATTTATAAAATTAATTAGATTTAAAATTATAAATTTTTAGATTTAAGATACCTTCATAAAACATAGATTTGGGTATGGGTAACTCATTAGGTCAAGCAGTTGATCAAACTAAATCAAGAGTTGGTTATGTGGGATCAATGCTTAGATTTGACCAGCTCATTAGATGTAAGTTTTGGTCAAGGTCGACTCACAATTATATATAGTCGATCAAGTTAAGATCTAATTTGGCTCCACGGTTCGAGTCTTAGATTATAAGCTAACCCAATCGATTTTGGTTTGATAATTTGGTATCTAAGATAAGTTTGACAGATACGATCAACTAATTTTTAATTAGAAGCTACTCGACCAAAATAAGTTCACGACAAGTTAATGGCATATCCCTTCCATCGGTCTCACTTACCTGGCCATTTGGATCAATCTAATTCTAATTTGAGGTGACTAACGATTCGAGCTAACCCATGCCACTAGGTTAGTCGTAATTGTTATGACTAAGTTGAGTCTAAGAGATCTAAATCAAATCTTCCTAAAAAAATATTAAGTCATAGGTCTTCCACCATTGTAGATGTGTAGGTCCTTCCCAAGATTGATTGTTCTCGACTGGATACAATGGTTCAGTTGTACTGAAAAGATGCAACCACATCTATTAGATATTGGATGCTACAAATTGGAGGATGAATTGGGTTTAATATTTCAGATATAATAATAATTTCAATCAGAAGTTTAATTCATGCAAATGATGGGTCTGACTTAACTAAGGAGTGGAGCAATATTTCGGACATGATGAGCTTCATGAATTAGAAACCAGGTTTAGGTGCACTATGATTAGAGAATTATTGGATAAGAGTTGTCCACTCATCGACTGACTCATCATCAATAACTATTAGGTGAAGTGGTGAGCCAATCGATGGAACCACACCACCCACTAAAATCTTTGATCGTGGAGATTTTCACATCTCTGCTAAGAGAGTGTAGGGATCCGAGAAAATAGTGAGAGCATAATTTATTTAAAAATAAAATTTTTAAATAAATTGGTCAAGTTAAATTACAAGTCTAACTAAAAATTTTGATTCTCTACAAAAAAAATGTCTACATCAAATCCACTAGCCCGAATCCTAAACACCCACAGACTAACCAGACCAAATTAAAAGGATTGGCTAAGAAACTTCAAAATTATTTTGGATTCAAAAAAGTTGACCTATGTATTGAACCAGGATCCTCCCACTTTATAAATCTGTCTGACTACTGATCAGAGAGCATCTCATGAGAAGTGGTCAGACGATGATAACAAGGTTAGGTGCTACATGTTGAGCTCAATGTCAGATGAGTTGCAGTGCCAACATGAAGACATCAAAATTTTACGTAAAATGTTAGCACACCTTCAAGAGTTATTTGGTGAACAAAGTCACGTAGCTCGATACCAAGTCTCAAGGAGAATTTTTAAGGTACAGATGTGCGATGGACAGTTGGTCCAAGATCATTGCTTGATAATGATCAAGAACTTAGAAGAACTTGAGAAGTTCGGTGTTGTCACTACTACAAAATAGGGCTATGGCCTATGGCAGCAGTTACAAGAACCACTACCATACAGAGCCAATGATAGCGATTCTCGAACCGCTGCCATAGTCCTGAGCTATGGCAGTGGTTTTTGAATCGCTGCAATAGACTTGAGCTATATCGATAGTTTTTGAACCACTACCATAGGTCTAATGTAGTGTTTGGCATATGACTTACGGCCTCGCTTGGCACATCTATGACAGTAATTTTATAACCACTGCCACAGCTTTTGAATAATAAAAAATATAAAATTTTTAATTTTTTTAATATTTTATCTGATAAATGCAAAGGTATATAACACAATAAAAAATATAAATAAATATTATAAATACAAAAATATTTTTAAATTACTCTAATTTTATTACTAAATAAAATTTATTATAATATTTTTTAAAAAAATATATCAGAAGTCCCCTAAATCTACATCATCGTCATCATCATCGGAAGATGGAGCACGAGCTGGAGGAGCTGGAGCTAGAGGGGCTGGAGCTGTAGGAGCTAGAGCTAGAATGTCGGCCAATATATCCTCAAGGCCTATGAAGTATGCTCCAAAATGCAAATTGAGCCTTGTCAGCATGACGCTCAGGATGCCCTCCAGATGAGATGTGCACTCCTCAGCATGAGTAGCCCGTGCCGTAGCCTGATTTGCCCATGCCAATGTCTCCTCAAACTGCTCCTGACTGATGACACCAAAAGCATGTGAAGAGGCACTTGCCTCAGACTAGTAGCTCTTCGACATATGTTCGGACCTGCATTGAATCCTTTCAGAGTGCTCAGGCCCCAAGACCTGAGATAGATAGTCATGGGAGCCAGAGGTGTCCGAGCTCTCGCTCGCGAGCGTATCTAACTGCTCCTATAATTATAAATTTAAATAAAATTTTATAAAAAATGCTATAATACTGATCATATATACTAATATATTTATTACTTACAAAAATTCTTTCAATCCGACATTCATCGACCTGCTCTTCTTGTCCATACGACTAGATCGAAAGATCTCACTACGGCTGGACATCATCTCCTCTCTCATTAGCTATAATAATGGATTAGTTTATTAAAAATATATATAAATATTAATTTAATTTATAAATAAAGATTCAAAATTTATTATCTCTCTATGCACATGACTGGCCATAGACTTATAGCTTAGAGTGTGCGTTGACTCCTGAGCTGCTTGGTTCTAATGGAAGGTAGCCTAACAAGTATTCAAATAAACAATAACTATTTAAATAATATTTAAATATAATTTTAAATATTAAAAAATTTAAAAGTTAAAAATTTTACCTCAAACTTCTAGCTCCTCTAATATCTAACCATCTCCTCCCACTGACTCGGAAGATAGTCCTGTATTCAAGGAACAAGCTCCTCCGAAGTGTCTCGTCGGTGCTCGAGTCATTCTCTATAGAGCTTGACCTTGTATCCCCAGTACAACTCTCCAATCTTCTTCAGTTGGACATCTCGAGCCCTCTCGTGATCTGAAAAATCGTATCTCCTCTGCATAAAAGTTATCGAAAGTCAATTACCAAATTATTCTAATCAAAGTGTAAACATATCAAATGTATAAATATAATTAAGATACACTTACTCATATCTCCTCTCATATCCGGTCCCTGACACCAGCATCCATCAATCGCCGGTCTATAGGTAATATCGAAATGATATCGGACCGTCTCACAAGCACTCCAAAAAAAAAATGCATCTCCTATGCGGTCTCTCCTACTAGCATCCCATCCACATCATACTGCACCATCACCTAATGCTGGCGGTTTCATACATGCAGCATGCATTTGGGATCGTGAAATGTCCTACTGGATGATGCACCTACAATAAAAATATATTATATAAATATATAAGTATATAAATACTATATAAAAAAATAAATAAATAATATAATAAAAAGGTACACTCAGATGTTGGTGTCATAGCATGCATCGAAGATGTGACTGATGGTGGAGGCTCAGATGTTGGTGAAGTAGATGTCGATGGTGGAGTAGATGTCGATGGTCCGTAGGCAGTCGATTCAGAGGTGGATAGAGTATGCTCCAACTATGACTTAGATGTGGAGCTCCGCATAGTCCATCGAGAGGTGGGGGTGAAAGCTAGATGGCATTTTAGTGCCATCGTGATTTACAACGTTAATAAACATTAACCAATATAACATATTAAATAATAATATTAGTATAACATCAATAAATAGACTCTAATATTTATACCAGAATATTAAAGTCATTGCCTAGTGGCATCTACAATATGGACATCACCATTACTCCTGACAAATATATCGGGACCTCGATAGTACTAGATAAGTTTTATCCTAAAGGAGTGCATTGCATGCATGGTCCAACATCATCATCAACTTCGGTATCATCAAAAATATGCCTAGGCACCATCCTCATAATAACACCCCATTAAGACTCCAAGAGATCACTAACGTCGAAGACTTTACTAGCTTGGAAGGTAAGTATATATAGTTTTTCAGTGTGGAGATGGCGTTGCATGTTAACGAGAGTAAAACCACACTCATCAGTCTTCATCCCTGATTATGATAAGGTGTCAAACCAATCGCACTTCATCAACGCAATCCTTCCTTTAGAATAATAGTCTAAGATGACTATCTTCTCCATCATACCATAATAGTTTAAATCCTCCGCACGAGACTGTGAATCTCTCGAGCTAGTATAACACCTAGTGGTGGCACTCAATATCATGCCACTATTTTGTGTTTCCATGTTTACAAACCTACTATGAATATTAAACTTGTAGCCGTTAATGATGGCTATTTATACTTATGCACGGTACGATTAGGATCCATTGAAAGAGCACGCACTTTAGGGCTTACATCATCGAGCGGTAATCTCTATACCTAATTAAGAAAATGATACCTAATTAGTAAACATGTTCAAATAAGTTGCACAAGATAAGAATATATAATCATTTACATGATCTTTGAACCATTCAGAAAATTCTTTACTGTACATTTTTTCTTTCTCCTGCATACTTAGAGCATCATATTTTACTCTTATGACCTTCTTATGTTTGCTGCATGCACCAAAAATAAATTTAGATATAACTGAGTATTTTTTTTAATTATTATAAAATAAATAAGACTGAGTGACTCACCTTATGTATGGCTCAATGATATCATAGTTGAAGAGCATATAGCGGTGTGCCTTATATCTTTTCTCAATGCTTAAATTGATGAGGCGATATAAAGTGAAAAGTTCATCTGACTGTGGAATGGACTTAAATGCAAGCTTAATTAGTTCATACTGATCATCCTGATTCCTCATTGGTCGATTACGACGTATCTCGAGCTTGTTTAAGTACATGATACAAAAATCCTTCTACTATGGATCCCTCCAAATTACCTTCTACTATGGATCCCTCCAAATGATTCATATTTCTTACATAAGATTTCAGAGTTTGAATATTTCTCTTAGGAGGATACATCCATGAAGAATATTGGACCTCTAAGTGTAATTTTTTTTACAAGATGTACGGTGAGATGCATCATAATCGTAAAAAATGATGATGAAAATATCTTTTCTAGATCACATAATATAGTCACCGTCCTTGCCTTCATTTTCTTCATATCTTTCTTAAGCAACCTCTTTGCACAAATATCTCTGTAAAAGTTGCAAAGACGAATAACAACCATTCTGACATTTTTTGGCAACATGCAGCGAATAGCTATTGGAATCAATTCCTGCATTAGCGCATGATAATCATGAGTCTTCAATCCCCCAAGTTTGACATCCTTACTATTCATACGCTTTAATATATTGCTTGAGTATCCATTTGGGATCTTTATGTTCTCCAACACACAAAGAAATGTGGACCATTTGGAGGCATTCAAAATATAGCATGCATGAGAGAGCCTCCACTATTCTTCTCCTGCCGGCTCTGGATGGAGTGATCTCTTAATATTTCATTCTTTCAAGTCAAATCGAGAATTCAAGTTATCCTTGGTCTTATCTTTGATATTCAAAATTATTGGCAATAGGAGTTCGTACACATTTTTTTCAATATGCATTATATCTAAACAATGGCGCAATAAGTTTATCTCCCAATATGGCAAATCAAAGAAGATGCTCTTTTTCTTCTAATTAAAGTGTGTGTCATCTTTCTTTGATCGATGCTTTCTTTTCTTACCATCAATTAGATTATCTTTTTCAAATTCAACAAGACCATCCAACTCTCTTAGTACATCACTCCCAGACATCCGACTAGGCGCCTCACCTTCTTCAATAGTTCCATTGAAGGAGCATGCATCCCTTCTGTATGGATGGTTTCGATGAAAAAAATGTCGATGCCCCATATAGCTAAAGCTTCTTCGATGTATTAACCTTCTAGACTGAATATTTTTTTCATAAATCGAGCATGCTAGCTCACCTTTGGTGCTCCAACCCGATATTAGGGCATGGCTGGAAAGTCATTTATTATCCATAAAAGTGCTGCGTGCATGGAGAATGACTCATTTAGCAAAGCATCAAAAGTTAGAACACCTTGAATATTCCATAATTATTTTAGCTCGGCAATAAGAGGTTGCAAATAAATATCAATGTCATTACCTACCTCCATCAATCCAGGGATGAGCACTGTCATGAAAGTAAAAAATTTTTTCATACACATTCATGGTGGGAGATTGTAAACATGAATAAATACTGGCCATATACTATGGATGGAATTCATATGCTTGAACGGATTGAAACTATCACACGATAAGCCCAACTTCATATACGTATCTCATGTGCGAAGTCAGGATGTAATTCATTAAACTTTTATCATGCCTCTCCATCGGTTGGATGCCTCAATGCATCATCTTTTGTTCGGTCCTCTTCATGCCATCTCATGTCTTTCGATGTCTTTGTCAACATAAACAACTTTTGTAGTCTCAAAATTAAAGAAAAGTGTCACATCAACTTTTAAGGTACATGAGTTGATGTACCATCTTTATTCTATTTTCATCTTGATACACCGTACCTCATGTACTCATTTTGGTTGACATCCCCCTCCCAGTAGAGCATCCAATCATTGGGACATGCATGTATCTTGGTGTAAGTAAAGTCCAGCTGTTCAATAATCTTCGATGCCTCATAATTATTCTATGAAATTTATGCATCGTCCGGAAGAATGTTATCCAAAAGCTCTAGTATGCAGTTCACTTCATTATTATTGAACCTATTGGAGTATTTCGTATGATACAATCGGATTAAGAACTCCAGCTTCACCATCTTTTCATATCCAAGATACAACGAAATATTAGCATCCTCCATCAACTTGCGGACCTTCTCTACATCCTTACTATTTGTCATTCCACCAACCACAGGATCAGGCATGGACGTAGATGCACCATCATTATGGCCAACAAATGAAAAAATATCATGAATCATTTATTCCACTCTCCCATCATGTTGATCGTCTCCTTGTGGCCTACCCTCACCATATTGATCCCAACAAATTTCATAACCTACTTTAAAGTCATAAATAGTGAGGTGATCATTAACATCTTGACGAGATAGCCATGGTCCATCCATACACTTTTTACAAGGATATTGGATCAGTCCATGGTCTCCTAATTTCTCTATAGCAAAATCAAGAAAATTTTGAAGTCCAGCCTCATATTCTAGCGAGAGCCTACTAAACTTCATCCATCCCTTATCCATTTTAAAAATGATGATACTACAATTAAATCAAGTATAGAACTTAAATTATATACTAATATATTATAAATAAATATGCATTATAAATAAAAAATGCATCATAAATAAGGATTGAAATAAATATCATGTATGGAACTCACATTAAATATCACTTTTAGATATGCAATAAATATATCCTATCACCAACTAATAGGTAAAGATAGATCCTATCCTATTCAAAAATTGCATTAATTCTATAGATTCATTATAGTAATCAAACAATATACAATATGATCGAATAAAATTTTGATAGTATTTTTTCTTAGTTCTCCCGTATAGAGAGAATAAAAAAAAAATATTATCCAAAATTTTATTTAAAATTCTTAGCATACCGTTTGATTACTATAATTATCTATAAAATTATTTATAATTTTTAAATTATCTAAATTAGATAATCAATTGATCATGGTACATAATTCTCTCATTTATATAATTACATATAAATGTATGAATGCCCAAGATTATATACACTAATCAATTGACGGGTCTATCATTATGCAATGCAATAAACAAAAGCAACAAGATATAAATATTCAAAAAATATTATACAATAAATTCTATAATATGAATTACATCCATAAATAATTAAGGATGAGCAACAAATAATTTTACTTTCTATTAGCGACCAGGGGTTCTCTTAGCGGCCGGCACGGCCTACGACTGTGAGCATGGCCCAAAATCCATCGATGGGGTTAAGGATTCTCTTAGCGGCCAGCATAATTCACGACTACCAACATGGCCCAGAATCCATCGATAATGATTTTTTTATCGACCGACACGGCCTACGATCGAGGGCATGGCCCAAAACCCATTGGTGGAGGTGAGGATTCTCTTAGCGACCGGCATAGCTTATGACCACCAACATGGCATGACCCAAAATCTACGACATGCAAATAATTATATTATTTATAATAAATAATTATAATATTTATTATAAATATTTTAAAAATTATTATAAATAATTAATAAATAATACTATAAAATTTAAAAATAATTATACCTGTGGCTATAGAGAGGGGGTCGTATCGAAAGCTCCGAGGATCGTCGACGACGGCACTAGAGAAAGATGATGGTGCTAGAGATAACTTATAAAATAAAAGCAAGATAGTGAGATAGAGAGAAGAGAGGAAAAAAAAAGGAAAGAGAGAGAAGGAGAGAGAGGGAGAGGCAGCTCGTGGGGTGCCATGACGGGGAAGCCGGGGGAGGGGGCCGGCCCGGGTGGTGGGAGTGGCGGGGGTTGGGGGGTTGAGCGAGGAGGGGCAGGGGGCATCGAGAGGTAGGGGCAGCCAGGGATGGGGCGGGGGGGTGCACGGTGATGGGGAGGGCCGGCCCGGGAGGTGGGGGTGGTTGGCAGGGCCAGGTGAGGGGGTGCGCGGTGATGGAGGAGGGGCGGCCCGAGAGGTGGGGGTGGCAGGATCGGGGGAGGGGGGTGCACAGTGATGGGAAGGGGCGGCCTGGGAGGTGGGGGTGGCGGGGGTTGGGAGAACAATCGGAGAGGAGTGGGGAGGGGTCGAGAGCAGAGGGCAACCAGGGATAAGGGGCGAGCGGGGAGGAGGGGAGGAATCGAGAGGTAGGGGCGATCGAGAGAGAAGGGGGGGCGGCACCGACTGGGGAAGGAGAGGGGCGGGGTCTCACCGACGATGGAGAGTAGAGAGGGAGAGAGAGAAAGATAGAGCGCACGAGGGGAACCGATTTAAAAGATTTTAAAGCGCAATGGTTCAGAAACTGTTCTATGATAGCCATGTCGTAGATTAGCGGTTTAAAATTAATAAATTAGAAATTAATTTTTATTCTAAATATTATATAATTTTAAAATTTAATGTCCATCTTTATCATTCATTATCTAAATAATTACCATTAGAGTATCGTTACAAAAGATTGCCTCAATCCGATGGCCCTAGCTTTATTGATCAAAAAAATTTGATTTCGATGATCATGAATGATGATGCAATGATCTGATAGATGAAGATCTTCAATCAGTCCAAAAATCTGCAATGATGATCTTGATGATATTTATAGCATATTATCAAAGTTTCACTTCAATCGGATATCGTTATCGTGATCATTTTAGTATGGAATGATTTTGGCCGTTAAATTAGAAACAAGCGACCAAAGGACAAAACAGTGTTCGATTATGAGATAATTTTTTATTTAAATAATTTTTGCTATAATTTTAATAATTTTATTTGGAAATGATCATGAAATTTTAATTATTTTAATGTGAACTGTTCACGTTAATTAGATATTATAAAAGCACGAGCATAGCTACCAATGGAGTTTAAGAATGGTTATTAAGCGGCGTATAGTTTTGGATCATTCATAGAACCATGAGTTAAATTTTATAATCACCATCATAAAAATGATTAAAGTAGTAGCCAAGATCATTTATGAAAAAAATTATCTCATAATCAGATGTTGTTTGGCCTTTTGATTGCTTGTTTCTCATTTAACGATCGAAATCATCTCGTACTAAATTGACCATAATAATGATATCCAATTGAAGTAAAATTTTGATAGTATGCTATAAATATCATCGAGATCATCATTGCAAATTTTAGATCGATCGAAGGTCTCCATTTATATGATCATCGTGTCGTCGTTCATGTTCGTTAAAATTAAATTTTTCTAATCGATGAAGCTAGGACCATCGGATCGAGGCAATCTTTTGTGATGACATTCTAATGATAATTATTTAGATAATAAATGATATAAATAAATATTAAATTTTAAAATTATATAATATTTAAAGCAAAAATACCAAAAAAGGATATGGCAGGCATAGGTCAACTTTAGGCAGCGGTTTATTGTAACCGCTGCCATAGGTTGGACCTATTACAACGGTTCTATAAAATCGCTGCCATAGAATCTATTGTAGTAGTTTCGAAAATCACTATCATAGTATGCATTGTCATAGCTTTTTTTGTAGTAGTATGTGTTGGATAAGGATCTGCAGATTGATGTGATCCTATAGTCCTTGACATGTGTATGGAGAGTTCATTATGAACTTTCATATGCATAAACTCCAATGCACCTTGGCTGAGTTAATGAATATACTGGTTATCATTGAGCAAATTGTGAAGAGATCAAAGGGCTTAGTTTTTATTGTGGAGTGGACTTCCTCTAAAAGAAAGTCTTTTGGAAAGAAGAAGAAGTTTGTGAAGAAGCAGAAGGTAGAGGAAAAGAAGAGGAAGGAAGAGTCGAAGAAGAAGGCCCGGATAAAGAAAAATATTTTTATTGCAACACCGATGGTCACTGAAAGCAAAACTATCCTTCATACCTGGTCAGCCTGAAGAATAAAAAGAAAGCAAGTCCTTCTGGAGGTATTTTCATCATTGAAACTAACCTTATAATTTCTTCTGTATCTAGTTGGATACTTGACTTTGGTTCTAGTGCTCACTTATGTACTTCTATACAAGATCTTGAAGAGAGCAGGAGGTTGAGAGATGGTGAGATGATCCTGCATGTCGAAAATAGAGCAAGAGTTGCTACTATGATTGTGGAAATCTATTCTCTTTGACTATTGTTTGAATTAGTTTTAGTTCTTAAAGATTGTCACTTTATGCCTGTAGCAAGCAGGAATTTGATTTCTATTTCATGTTTAGCATAAGAAGGTTATGTAATTAATTTTTTAAGGACTACTGTATAATTTTTTATGAAAGAAATAAAATTATAAATGATTTCTTAATTAACGATCTCTATTAGTTACATAATGATGTTTCTATTTTTAATATCAAGTAAAACATGAATGCCATAGAATTAAAATGACTTAGGAATAATATTAACGAAAGGTATCTATGGCACCTTAATTTAGGTCATATAGCTAAAGACATGATTAACAAATTAAAAAAATTTGGACTAATGGATCCATTAACTTTCGAGTCATATTCAATTTATGAATCATGTCTTCAAGACAAAATGATCAAGCTTTCTTTTGTAGAACATGAAAAAAGGACCACAGATTTACTTGCCCTGGCACATACAAATATGTGCGGCCTCTTCAATGTGCCGGCCAGAGGTAATTATATTTACTTCATCATTTTTATCGATGATCTATCTCGGTACGGATATGTGACATAAGTCTGAAGCCTTTAAAAAGTTCAAGAGATTCAGACATGAAGTGAAAAAGCAAATCAGAAAGTCCATTAAGATTCTTCGATCAGATCGAGGAGGTGAATACCTTAGTCAAAAATTAATACACTATCTTAAGGATAATGGCATTGTCTCATAATGGACTCCATCTGAAATATCTCAACTCAACGAAATTTTAGAATGGAGAAAGCGGATCCTATTAGATATAGTCTAATCCATGATGAGCTTCACGAATCTTTCTGAATTTTTTTGGGGATATAGTTTAATGACAGCAATCTACCTACTAAATAGAATTTTCTCTAAAATCGTTCCAACCACACTGTATGAGATATAGCATGGTAAGAAGCCAAGTCTGTGTCATCTTAGAATTTGGGATTATCCAGCTCATATCAAGCGACATTAGGTGAACAAGTTAAAGTCTAAGTTTCTTAGAGCTCGATTTATAGAATATCCTAAAGAGTCATTAGGATATTATTTCTATCTTTTGGAAGACCATAATGTGATTGTGAATTGACATGCCATATTTCTTGAGAAATAATTTATTCAAAATAGTGGCATCGAAAGATAGATTAGGCTCGAGAAAAAAAAAATTTAATAGCAACAAGCCAAGGAACCTGAGGAACCTAGTCAGTCTAAGCCAACCCAAATACTACCTCCTCCATCTCGTAGGTTAAGTAAGATTTTTCATCTTCCTGAAAGGTACTTAGGTATTATTTTAAAGGATGTAGAGAAAATATTTTTCATAAGAAATGAGGTTCATGATGATGATCCCAAACCTATGACGAGACGATATGAGATATTGACTTTAAGAAATGGTTAGAAACAATGAAGTCAGAAATTGACTCAATCCATTCAAACCAAGTCTGGACCTTAGTAGATCCACCTAAAGGTATAGTACCTATTGAGTGTAAATAGTTTTTTAAGAAAAAGATAGATGTAGATGAAAATGTAGAGACATTCAAGACTAGATTAGTGACGAAGGGTATAGTCAACATGAAGGTATTGATGATCAAGATACCTTCTCGTCAGTAACCATGCTAAAATCCATCCGCACATTGCATGCTATTGCAGCCTATTTCGATTATGAAATATGATAGATAGATGTGAAAATAGTATTCTTAAATAGATATCTTGAGAAAGATATCTATATGGAATAGCCTCTTAGTTTCACATCCGGTGATGGTGATCACAAGATCCGCAAGTTGCAAAGATCCATATATGGACTTAAGCAAGCATCTTAGAGCTGAAATGCTCATTTTAATGATATGATCAAATCATTTGATTTCATAAAAAATGAGAAGCCCTATGTATTCAAAAAGATTAGTGGAAGCATTGCTGTCTTCCTCGTATTGTATGTGGATAACATCCTTCTGATTGGAAATGATATTTTCATAATGATATCAGTCAATGTGTGGTTGTCTAAGGAGTTTTCTATGAAAGACCTAGGAGAGGCATTCTTTATTTTAAAAATTAAGATCTATAGGGATAGACCAAAAAAGATGCTAGGTCTCTTATAGAAGATGTACATAGAGAAGGTGCTGAAGAGGTTCAGCATAGAAAACTCTAAGAGAGGACTAGTGCCCTTCAAACATGGTATTCATCTCTCTAAAAAGATGTATCCCAACACACCTGAAGAGATTGAATGCATGAGCAAGATCACTTATGCTTCGGCAATAGGGAGCCTCATGTACGTCATGCTATGTACACGATCTGATATCGCCCATACTGTAAGTGTCACAAGCAGATATTAGTCGAATCCAGATGAAAAGCATTGAATTTTTGTAAAATATATTTTTAAATACTTGAGAAGGACTAAGGATATGTTTTTGATCTTTGATAATGGAGAACTCCATATCCAAGGGTATACAGACTCAAACTTTATGTCTGATATAGATGATCGAAAGTCAACATTTGGTAATTTGTTCGTATGCAATGGTGGTGCTGTGAGCAAGAAGAGTTTCAAGTAGATTGTGATAGTAGATTCCACCATGAAAGTAGAGTACATCGCTGCCTCGAAAGCTATGAAGGAGACGTTCTGTTACAAGAAGTTTACCGCAGAGCTTGGAGTGATGCCATCAGATGTCGTCCCTATGTACTGCGATAACAATAGCACCATAGCCCTAGCTAAGGAGCCGAGATCTCATTAGAAGTTCAAGTACATCGAGCAGTGATTTCACCTAATCCATGATTATCTCGAAAAGAAATATGTTGAGGTTAAGAGAGTAGACTCCGTAGATAATGTAGTTGATCCACTGACGAAGCCTTTAGGCTAATAGAAGATCGAAGCCCATCTTGAGAAGATGGAATTTAGATTGATAGCCAATTGGATTTAGGTCAAGTAGGAGTTTGTTAGATGTGTGCCCTAGAAGTCAGATTAACCGACACTTATAATATACTTTCTAAAGGCATTTTTATAATTTTAACTTAAAATTAATAGAAGAATTATTTTCTATCACATTGTGTATTTAAAATGTCTGTGATACATTCTTTGAGTTAATGGGCATGATAACGTGTATTTTCAAGAGTTGAAAATTTAAGGCATGTGCTATCATAATTAACTCATAAACTGCTTTCGATCATAGGACCATCACAAGGATGGTGATGATTTGAAAGATCGATGTACGATCACTTTCTTAGAATAGATATATCTTGAGTCTATTATGTGGAGACATCGAAATGAGAGTATTGGTACTTGTTGAGAACAAGGGCACTGAGGTGACCACCTCGAGCAATCATAAGGGAGTTTATTTTTTCATCGATGACTAGCTCGATGCTGTAGTCGTGTAACTGGTTCTTTGACCTGAGGTGCATCGGTAGTTTACCTTGAGTGTGTTATAGTTTGACAAACCATAACTCGATCTCCTAGCCATTTGAAATCCTAAGATGTATGTTGACTATAGCATATTCATTGTAAGAATTAGATTGCACCAGTAGGAGATCTATCAACCTCGATAGAGTAGTCCTATGATGATCATGAGATCGAGTCCTTAAGTATAGGACCATGGCAGTGTGAATTAATAGAAAAAAAATTCTATTAGGATTTCACATCGGACTCGAATCAAATAATTCATTCATATGATGGATGTTAGGTTTGACGAGTTCACCTTAACCCTAATCCTGTCGGAACTCATGATAGAAGAATCTAATTATATAGGTAGCTGCACCGAAAAATTCGTATTTGATTTTGATAGATTGCTATCATATATTACTAGATGTCACTGATAGATTTTGGGGTCAATTAGAATTATCTTGATGATCGATAATTCTAATGGATGAATCAGAAGAGTTCTAATCCATCGAAAGATGTTTCGATGATGTTGATGATGAAAATAATGGCATATCTCATTATCATACAGAACTGAACCTAACTGGATTATATAAATAAGAATTTAGATCTGGATGTGATCAATTAGGCTAATTCAGTTCTATTGATTTGGATTAGATCTAATTAGGTTCAAAAAAATTATGCTAGTACACGAATGAGCCTAACATTCTTCTTCTATAGTCTTTATAGTTCATCTCAACTGTGCCAAATTAGATTTGGCTCATCTGGAAGCCCTGTATGGATTTTTCCTAATCTAACAAGACTTGTCCTGATTAAAATAGGGCTTGTCCTGATGAGAATAAGCCTTATTCTAATCTAACAAGGCTTGTCCTGATGAGATTAGGGCTTGTCCCAAAATCATAAGATAAAATTTGGACAAGACTCACCCAAAAATCCTGTATGGATTTATCTTGATCTGATTAGATCTTGTCCTAACCTGATCAAGGCTTATTCTAAAAGAAATAGGCTTGTCTTAATTCCATTGGATGGGATTAAGACAATGGTCAAATGTTGACCCACTTTGCGGGAAAGAAAGAAAGTGGCGCGCGCCCTTGGAGTTTTCTCTTGGGTGCGTGCCCTTAGGATGTTAGGTGAGGAGAGAGAGCTCTAGGAGGGTGCACGCCTCTCTCTCCTTGGCGTGCGCCCATATGGATAAGGTGGAATGCCCCATTCAAATAGGATTTGAATGGGTCAAAACATTTGAATTTGATTCAAACACTTAGGGAGATAATTGTTTGCACCAATCAACTTTATCCTCGCATCTCCATGCCACTTTCGCTTATGTTTTGTGCGACAAAAATCTGAGAAAAAGGGTGTGGGGCATGGAATTTTAGATTGAAAGTTCTTCTGCTTTAAGCAATCCAGTTGCTTAAAGCTCCAGGACTCTAGGTGGCGCTAGGTCTATAAAAAGGGCCCTGCGCTAGTTGTTTTGGTATCGCAAATCCTCCACGCCAAAGCTCTACCCCATTGTCAATCTCCATGCCTCCCTCCTCTGCTCCTCTCCCTCTTCTATGTCCAAAAAGGTTGATAAAAATCAAAGATCAAAAGTTGAGTCTCTGATTCTGCAAAGGCTACTCAACTAGTTTCTGGATCAAGAGATGAAGGTGCTATCGTCGAAAATTAGTTCGAAGGCTTTTCAGATTGACATCAAATCTAATCTTTGAAGATGAGGTTCAGAAGGAGATGGCATCTAGATCTAATCCCAGTGGACTTCGGTAGAGGCCGAACGCGTGTGTGGTTCAATCCAGAACCTTAGGCTTCACTACAATGAATAATACAATTAGTGACCAAACAAGTCGTCGCAAAAAGACAAAATTTGATTGCTAAAATTTTTTAGCTACCAAAAAAACATGGTCGGTAATTTGGTCATGGAAGCCCCATTGCCAATTGTCTTTCGTGACCAATTTTGTGTTTGGTCGGAAAATATGGATGTAAGGTGACCAATTTTGTGTTTGGTTGGAAAATATGGATGTAAGGCGACCAAATCGAATGGAGTTGGAAAAAATAAAAATTTTTAATGACTAATTATTTGATCGCCAAAGAATCAAATTTTCATCACAAAAATATGATATTAATTAACAAAGACTTAACAACTATTGCACGTGACAATTCATTCACCACGTGACAATTCATTCACCACCAAAATAGTTGGTCACAAAAAATATTATCAATTCCAACCTTTTGTTTTGGTCGTGTAATATTGAGAAAGATCAAATGCATGTTCTATGAACCAGGTCATTCGCCACCAAAATAATAGGTCATGAAAAATTTGATCATTACCAACCAACTATTTTGGTCACCAAAAGTTTGGTGTAGCGTGCACGACTAGTTATTTTAGTCGGCTTTGAACTGCGGTGATTATCAGAAAAACCATTACCAACCAACTTTTTGGTTGTAAAAAAGCAAAGAATTTTAACAACCAACTTTTTGGTTGGGAAAAAAGTTTTTTTTTTTTTTTTTTTTTTTTTTTTTCTTCCAGCATATCTATTAGATATGTTTGCATGTTATCACATAATATTCCAACATATATTTTCACAGATATATCTCTTTATAACTAAGAATCCACAAATCAATCAAACTTGAAATATTATAAGGGAAGAACATCCAAATACTTCTAATTGTAAATATAAATTTGTCAATATATAGATACAATAATCCATAACATAGATCTATAATGTCCAAACTATCGTTACAGAAAATTGCTGACATCAAAAAATACAAATACTGATTCTTCAAAAGATCAAACATATGCACAAATAGGTAACAAAATAGTCGAATAGTATTGAGTTGAATCTGGAAAAATTTCAACTCCAGTTGATGTTGTTAGTCAGCAACCTGTAAGATCCAAAATCGGCAACCTGCATGACAAGTACACAAATATTATAAGAAACTTAAAGATACATAATCTGTGCAAAAGTTAACTTATACTCTTACCTTCAAATTAAAAATAAAAAACCAACATGAACAACCTGTTTTCAGGACACGAGCATTTGTCTCAATAGTAATTGAGAATGATACATAATTAGGACAATATTAATATAAACACTGCTATGTCTCAACCTTCATACCAAGAACTTACCACCAAGAAATTTTGATGCAAGACATAAATATAGGAAGCAACCTGCAATCGCAGGTGATGGATCTACACATGAGAGCCACTTGTCTATCTTCTTTATTTCTTTTAGATTCACAAAATGAGTTAACTAAAAAAAGTTAAAACAAGCAAGTTTAGGATCCATTGACTTAACTCTATACCTTATCAACATGTCCATGAAAACTCACTAAAGTCAGCACATCTCGACATCACACAATTACTAATGCAGCATCCATTTTCTTTATAGGACAGTTGATATTTCTTTTCACACCTTTTATGAACGTCAAGAACACAGTTGATTATTGTAGTTATAATTAAGAATCATGTATTAGATTAGTAGAAGGTAGATTACAACACCAAATAGTGGTGCCACTTATGACATAAATCCTTTTTTTGCAACGAATCTAAGAGGACTGCAACATTACACCGGAATCAGTGGATCATCTATTTTTCAGCTGCCCCTTCTCATCAATTTGAAAAGCTTTTTGCTCAGCCTTGGAAATGCTTCATCCGCTGTCCCCTTTCAGGTTTTGGATTGCGGGTGGTATCTTGCCTTGGACACAATAGTGGGTTCTGCTTTAATAGCTGTGGAACAGTAGTTGTTGAGTGACTATCCTTTTCTTTTGTAATCTTGTAATTGCTATTTCTATCTTTTTCCACTAAAATTTTGGGTGGCCTCTTTACTGATCTCTCGCGCCATAAAAAAATAAAATAATAAAAAAATCTTATAACAAAAATCTATTCAACCAGATGTTCTATGATTGCTGCCTCTGTTTTTCTTTGTTTTCTTTTTAGTGGTTTTTTTTTTGGATGGTAGAAACGTAGCCCGTAGGCTTCATTAATACATATAGTTCATCTTACATACTGTATACCTGGTGCTTTTGGACAACATGATAAGCAGCAACTGATGCTGAAGAAGTGAAGCAAAAGCCAAACATAGCATCGGGATAAAGATAACAAGATCTTCTGCTATATGCAAAACAGAACCCATAGAATAAATGGAGTGAGACAGTAAGTGGCTCCACTGACATCTGACTGAGCATACATAGATATGAGTTGCAAGATGGTGGGATGAGGGCATATAGTGAGCTAGAGTTGTTAGATACCAAGGACATGAAGAAAAATAGCAACTGTCCTATAAAGAGTTATTGATGTAACTTATCAAGATTTGTTTTGTCTTTGCAACATTAGAGAGTACCCTACAACAACTCCAAGACCAAGGAGTTGCAACACAGAGCACACACATTCAAACTCATATATAGAATATTAGACAGATAAAGTAGAAAAAAAATATTTACCAATACAACAATTAAGAACAAGTTCTATATAATATCCATAAATACTACATAACTATCAACACAATTTTATCCACCTGCGTGCAATGGGTGTGATTCATAACTTATTGAACCTGTATGGTTATACAAATACAAATATTAAATATCATTGTATTAGTTTTGAATGCAGGTATTGCACCATGGATGTTAAATTATATTGCAAGACCATTACACCTAGAAAAATCAACCATGATTTGCCGAGAGATATGATTGTATAACCAAATTAAATTTCTGTCTAAAATGCCTTCAGCCTAAGATGATGATCTGGAGGGAGACTATTACATGGCAAGTTCATATTGGAAAATACCAAAGTAATTAGAGAAAACAAGCATGTTAATGCCTTCAGCCATCTTCAAATATTTTATTTGTTGCGGTAAATGAAAGCAAGGTTGGTTAGTTGATACCATACTGATACTGAACCGATATGTAATCTCATACCATACATATTTGTTTGTATATGTATGATTTATGGTAACAAAGATTTATGATAATCTTTCATGAAATCTACTTACCTCTAGCCTTTCTGCTGAGACTCAGGCATGTTAACCATGAAATTCTTGGTTCTGGTAACAAAGAAATGCAATTTGTAAATGAAGAGTGTGACATAATGTATTAGCATTATGTTGCATTATGTTACATATGTGCAACTAACTACTAAATCTAATGCTATAATTAAAATTACCATAATGGTCTGAAGCTAGATTAATCCTGTGCAGCAAGTAACATCTCAATCAGACGTCCTTGCTGATCCAACCTTTCCCTGAGCTCATGTACATCCTCTTTCAACTGATGGTTTTCCAATCGAGACTCTTTTAGATGTTCCTCAAGTTGGTTTACCTTGAACTTTGAACTTGATGCTTGGTGTGGCTTTGGTCCATGCCCAAGTCCATGAATGTATCCAGAGCACACTCCCAAAACTTTATTACAAATCTCATCGATAGTCATCGAGTTTCCTTTAGCTTCAGATTCAGCCAATAACCTTTGCATCTTATTCTAATACATAAAAATCATTATGTGATTAAAAAGTGTACAACTAGTAAAAATATAATATCTTATAGCATAGACATTTATATAATAAATAAAAATAAACATGTTGACTTACATAACATGTTGGCCAAGGGCCAACGTACACCCGATAGGACCTAGGGAGGGGTTGCCAGTCACGGGGTGGCTGTTGACATGGCAACATCCTCGGGGGTCGACCTGGAGGGTCGATCAGCTCCTGGTGGGTAGGGATTAAATGGGAATGATCGCCCAGCCTATCGCTTGAGGTCGATCTGGCTTGATACGGATTATACGGATCGACTCAGGTGCGAAGCCCCTTAGGCCCGCCTACAGCACGTTATAAATGCCGAGTTCTGGTATGCCTTATAAAGGCTAATAAACCCCTCCTTCTAATAGGCAATTGTCTTTTAGAAGAGTGGTTAGGGGCTATGGTCCTATAGGTGATATCAGAGCGAGATTGTAGATTTAAAACTTGGTAGGCCCTCCGGATGTCGTTGGGGGAGATTGTTGGCCAAGGGCCAACGTACACCCGATAGGACCCAGTGAGGGGTTGCCAGTCACGGGGTGGCTGTTGACACGGCAACATCCTCGGGGGTCGACCTGGAGGGTCGATCAGCTCCTGGTGGGTAGGGATTAAATGGGAATGATCGCCCAGTCTGCCGCTTGAGGTCGATCTGGCTTGATACGGATCGACTCAGGTGCGAAGCCCCTTAGGCCCGCCTACAGCACGTTATAAACGCCGAGTTCTAGTACGCCTTATAAAGGCTAATAAACCCCTCCTAATAGGCAATTGTCTTTTAGAAGAGTGGTTAGGGGCTATGGTCCTATAGGTGGTATCAGAGCGAGGTTGTAGATTCAAAACTTGGTAGGCCCCCCGGATGTCGTTGGGGGAGATTGTTGGCCAAGGGCCAGCGCACACCCGATGGAACCTAGGGAGGGGTTGCCAGTCGAGGGATGGACATTGATACGGCATCAGGAGTCGACCTGGAGGGTCGATCAACTCCTGATAGATAGGGATTAAATAGGAATGACTGCCCAGCCTGCCGCTTGAGGTCAATCTGGCTTAATGCGGGTCGACTCAGGTGTGAAGCCCCTTAGGTCCGTCCGCAGCACGTTATAGATGTGGGGTTCTGGTGTGCCTTATAAAGGCTAATAAACCCCTCCTTCTAATAGGCAATTACTTTTTAGAAGAGTGGTTAGGGGCTACGGTCTTACATAATATTCCTCTGCATGTGCATTTACCCATATACCGGCTGAATTACAATATGTGCGCTTGAACAACATAATTCTATTGTGCTCTTCCTCATTAAGCTCTTTTTATGACTAATATTGTACCAAAATAAATAAATATTAGAAAAAAATAAATTATGATCAATAATATAATAGTTATAATATACTCTCTTATAATTTCATGCTGCATTGCTAAATAACATAGATCTTGTTTTATGTGACATCTTCATCTTTGCTCAATTTGCGGCATTGATTGAACAACGTTTCTTGAGAAAAATAGAACACAAACATCTTTGAAGCATTAGTAACAACTCTTTTCATTAGTACAACATCTTTTTCATATAGACTAATAAAAATAAAAATCAACTTTTATTACTAGATAGTAAATGGGTATAAGATGATAGATCTATGTACGAGGATTAGACCAATAATCACATAGCTCATCCCAATTCTCTTGAGAAACATTGATAGGCTTCTTTCGTCTTGCTTCCGCATCAAAGCTAAATTTTAAATAATGCTTTCGTAATCTTGATCGCATGTCCTTCCCACGTGCTTGTAACTTTCGAAGTACACATTTTAATACTTCAGCATCCTCTCTCAAATTTTGAATTTCCAATTTACTCTAAAAATTACATTAAAAAAGTTATTGTTAAAAGCACTATCATTCTGTGTGCATGTAGTAATATCTAATCAATAAGAAATGAACAACTTATAAGAAATGAACAGTAATACTCTAATATATTCACATTCATAAGAAAATTCTATAACTTTTTGTGAAAATACATAAGAAAGGTCTTACCTGCAACCTATCAAATGTAGGATTTAAATCATCTTCTTTTAAATTCTTAAATCTTTTTGGCACACGCATACATTCACAAGCAAGAAAACTCACTTCACTAGAGAATTTAGCTGATTGCACTCGATCAGTAGGTCTCCCTTGGTCTACATCAATCGTTATTGTCAGCTTCTTACCGAGTGCCTTTTTCATTTTGCATAGCCCAATACCACGAGTAGGACCGCGACCCTTTCTCTTTGCTGTAGAATCTACAAACATTTAAAAATATAACAAATAAAAATAATTTTTATCAACTTAGTTAAAAAATAACTACATCACCTTGTGTACTTGGGTCATTCGGAACTATATCGTCATGCTGAATATTTGAAGGACTTGGAGCTATAGAAGTGGGCCGACTAGGTGGCTCATTTGGAGCTATAGAAGTGGGCTGACTAGGTGGCTCCTTTGGAGCTGTAGAAGTGGGCCAACTAAGAAATTCTATATCATCATCACCAGGTGAGTTAGATGGCTCCACCATTTGGGTAGGTCTGGTGGATTGTGTAAGCCTAGAGATATGCCTGGTACTGACATGTTTCAACCCTAGAACCATTCTTAAGTATCACTACAAATAAATACTTAAGTTAGCACAAATATGAACACTAGCAGATATAAAAAAAATAAGAATGAAAATAAAGATAGTGTATAATCATTTATTACATAAAAATAGAGATAGTAACTATGCATCTGCATCAATGTCACTTTCATGATCATCATTAGTTATGTCTGCATCATCGTAATATTCTGCTAATGTTTCATCTTCTAACTCATCATCTGTGCCAAATTCATCAACTTCTTCATGTGCTCCATCTATTGTGTGTACTACATTAGCTTCAATAATATCTAGATTAACATCATCTCTAACCAAAGTTCCTACATCTAGATGTTCAATCGTTGAATCATTTTTGAATGGCTCATTATCTTGATACACTTGATCATGGGTAATCAACATGTCGTTAAAATCCATGCTTTCAACTTGAACTTCTAAAATATCAAATATATGCTGATGTTGGAATTTTTGCACAACTCATCATTTTTTTCCTAATTTGGTATCATTGAGGTAGAAGACTTGTTTTGCTTGGCTGGCAAGTGCAAAAGGATCATTATGAAACTATGTTTTGGTTACATTTATACTAATAATCTTTCCATCTGTTTGTATGCTAGATCTTTTATTCCAAACATCAAACCAAATGCCTTTGAAAAGAACTAGCTGCTTATCTCTTATATATTCTAACTCTATGATCTCACTAATTACGCCATAGTAGTCAATGACATCATCCCCATTATTTCCTTCTATAGTCATCCCCATTAAATAGATGATCTAATAAATTATAATAAATTAACAAATTAGATGGTTAAGTGTGGACATGTCCCTCCTAATTCATGTCAGAGATGATCTACTAATATAATTACTATAGTAACATGTAGGAGGCACAACCAAAGCTTTATAGTTAATGATCGAACTGTACATAGCTGAATATACTAAAGAACAAGATCTCTTTAAGCAGAAAGCGCACACATTGAACAAGTATCTTCTAATCACATACTTAATGCTTCATCAGTTTATGATGCCATTTTTGTATCACCAAACTGTACCTGATGTTAATGATTTGCCCATCAATATGCATTATAACCTAACATCAATAATAAAGAGCATCATGTTATTCCAAACTCTAATACTATGACATATTGACAAGGGCACGTACATTTACACATCAAAACACAACAGCAAATGCAGAAATGCATATATATGGGTTTATGTATTTGAGAACTTCACAATAATTAGCAAATGGAAAGAGTAAAAGGGAGAATATTTGTTTCTGGGCATATCTCTCAAGCCACTATGCCACAGATATTAGCAATCACAAAACTTTGCCATTGGTATAAAGAAACCAAGATAAGATGATGACCAGCAGTATCAGTTCGCTAATTTAGATCAAGAAAGCCCTAAATCACCGCAACGATCAACATACCTTATTCAAAAATCTAAAACTTCAAAATTCCTTTGACTAATACCAATTAGCCTATCATCACAAATCTTTATCAATTATCATACTACATCTTCATTTCATGCTTCTGCACAAAAAAGGTGTTGCAACAATCAGCATGCACAATAAGCAATGATTTATTTTATGAAAAATAAAATGTAAACAAGAAGAGTGTGGAACAAGTAATAAAACAAAAGAACTAGAAATATTACAACGGTAAAATGATATCGAACATTTATAGTCACTGTAGCATAAGGCATGGCTGCTGGTTACACTTACGTACTATAGCATGAATATGGCCATGTTAACAGTACCATTACAGTAACTAGAACCATTAAACTATTAAATAAAATCTAAGATTTTAATAGCTGCCCTTGATTCACAATAGCTTATTGAAACCTATAACAAACTAAAAATAAAAGAAAGTTTTAACAAATTGACTAAAATTACATCCAATAAAAATCCCTGAGGTCTGCAGCCATCCTATGCATCATGAAATGATCTGAGATCCCTATTAATGTATGTGCAAGTTACAGAATAATAGCATCCATATTTGTAAGAAGAATGAGAAGTGAATATGTCAGCAAAGAAACTGAATCAAGCGTAGGTAAGAGGAAGATGAAAGGAAGAAGAGGAAGGACTGAGAAGAGAATAGTTAGGAGGAGAGAACTAGTTGGCCATAAGAAGAAACAATCCTCATTTTCATCTCCCAAGAAGTGAGAAAATAGAACATGACACCTTCAAATCAAAAAATCACCATATCCTTGTCATCGGGTAAGGTGGAGCAGCTTCTCACCGGCCTGGCACCGGCATCATCAGGGGCTGGGGCTCTAAGGAGGTTTCCTCCTCCACCGCCGCCATCCTGGCCAAACCTCTGGCGATCCACCTTCAAGAACCAGCCAGACCTCCAGCATCCACCGTCGGCAACCCAGGCATGGATCCGGCTCAAGTACTGGATCGGCTTTGCAAAGAAGGTGGAGCAGTGGTGGTCCAGGAAGTCCGACAGTGGGTGATGTTGCCGCCGGTCCTGCTCAAGGTGGCGGCGGCGGTGAGGAGGCTGGCGGTGGAAGTGGTCAGATTCAACCCGAGCGGTTTAATGGAAGGCTATGATGGAGCAATAGAAAAAATCCCAGAGAGAGAAGAGAGATCAATAGTACCTTAAAAAATTTCAGAAAAAAAAATCTCCTTCACCTTGCTTCGACTGACGACCGGCGATGAGGGACAAGCTTTAGGATCAGAGAGGTGGTGGAGCCCGAGAGATGCCAAGCCAACCCTTGCGTGAAAGAGGTAGAGCCCAGCGAACCAAGGGGGAGGCATGAGAGAAGGGAAGGAAAGGAGGGAGGCGTGCATGAGAGAGGGGGAACGCGTGAGAGAGGTGGAGGCAAGGGAGGGAAGGGGGGAGGCGGAAGCACGGGGCGGATAGGGTTTTGGTGGCATGGGAAGGCGGAGGCACAAGGCGGTTAGTGGGTTTTGGTGGCACGAGGGGCGGATTAGGGTTTTGGATCGAGGTTTTGGTTGGACGGAGAGGCGAGTGGGCAAACATCAAGGTAGGAGGAGAATTCGCAGGAACGTGAAATCCTAGCGTGTATTTTTTTTCTCTAATTTTTCATCAAAAAATTAAGCATTTTAGATATATTTATCATCAATAATTTTAGCGGCCAAAATTTTAGTTGAAAAATTAAAAAAAAATGAATAAATTATAATTAGTCATGAATAATTTTGGTGGGTGAGTGTGCTAGATTTTTCTCGAACCAAACTAAAAAAATTGTCGTCAATTTTTCATGATGCTTCTCAAACAACACCAATATTTTTTTGGTCGCAAGTCATTATAATTTGGTTGGTAAAAACTATAATTTTTTTCAAATAAATTAAAATTTGGTCGGAAATACATCTTTTTCTTGTAGTGCTTCGATCATCAGCAGGATAAACTATTTACCCAAATAAGATAATAATTATTGTTATAATTTTAATTTAATTTTAGTTTTTACAATCAGATCATACCAATTAGATTTGAGAACTCTCAGATCTGATCGGATTGTAGTAGTAAATTTTAAAATTTCTAGTTTAGATTAGATCAGATTAGATCAGATCAATCCTGTGGAAGAAAAACTGATTTTTTCTTCAAGTTCATCTACATGATACACCATATAACCATGCACACCAGGACTCAGAACCATTTGTTCTTATAGTGGTGCACCATGAGATAAGCACTTGATGAATGAAGCCTATATGAATGAATGGCTGTGATTAACAACATGCATGGCTATGTGGTGTATGCCATGTAGGATATAGTTTTTCCTAAAAATGACCAGAATTCAATCAACACTTTACCAAACCCTTTGTATTACACCAATTGCAAACTGCCACATAGTATTGAAAAAGGGTTTCAACTTGTATCGTGCGAAAGAATGATTGATCTTCTTTTCCAAGAAATCCTATTCGGCATAGAGCTCAAACCACTCTGAACATAGAGTTTGAAGCAATCATTGTGCGATCCAACAATGGAGTTGCACAAAGGAAGGTGAATCCTTCTTTTGTGCGAAAGATACAACCCCATCTCAAGAATAATAGCTATCTAGGGTAGGGTTTAGGTTGTACCTTTCTTGCAAAAGAATGATTAATTTTATTTTATTTTTTATGACATCAATCACCAGTTCATGCCTCCCACATATCTCAAAATACTAAATCTATCATCTACACAAATCTCAAAGCAATCAATGCATGATGCAATGGTCAATGTCGTGAAAGAAGATGAACCATTCTTTCATGCAAGAGATACAACCTGAGCTTATTAGGGAATGGGTGGTGATGTAGCAATATAATTTATTATAATCAAGAAAATTATCACAAGACCCAAGTAACCTAGTATATTTTAGATTTTAATGAAAGATCCTATAATAGAAATTTCAACTAGGTCTAGACCATCAATCTCTCTTCTTTAATTTTGGCCAAACAACCTAGGCCATATTTTTCTACTACTCTAAACTCTTCTTGCCTTCTCTAAACTCTTCTTTTCCTTATCTTCTTTATTATGTACATTCTTTATTCCTGTTCTAAATTTTTTTACCTCTTCTTAATTAAATTTTAGTGACTAATGGAGGTTCCTGTTTCTTTATTCTCCATTTTCATCTACATACACACATATGTATGTATGTTTGTATGTATGTATGTGTTGGTGCAGAAATCCGTCGCCGCCGGAGGCCGCCGCAATCGAGGCCGCTGGGCGCCGCCGGGGACCTGCAAAAGGAAGTCCCATCCGGAACCGGTGGGGTGGTGGCTCCGGCAGGACCCTCCGACGGTCAAGTTAGCTTCCGGCCAACAGTAATGGAGTGCTCGGAATGAGTTCCGGAGCTTAGAGATGTGGAGGAAAGCTTAGAGAGTCGAGAGTTCAGAGAGCTTAGCCTTAGTATGTCGGGAGGGGTCCTTTTATAGCGGAGCTTAGTTGATGGTGACGGCTGTGCCGTCTGGCGGAGAGTCGTCGGGCAGCATGGAGCTTGGTACGGGGAGGAAGGCGTCGTCCGGTAGATCGTGGGAGCCGTACTGGCGAGCCGTGGGCCGCATGGAGTCCGGTACGGAGAGGAAGGCGTCGTCCGGTAGATCGTGGGAGCCATACCGGTGAGCCGTGGGCCGCATGGAGTCCGATACGGAGAGGAAGGTGTCGTCCGGTAGATCGTGGGAGCCATACTGGCGAGTCGTCGGCCGCATGGAGTCCGGTACGGAGAGGAAGGCGCCGTCCGGTCTTGCTGCAGGCGACAGTTCATCCAACGGAGTTCGGACTTGTAACAGAGTTCGGCCGAAGGGGAAGCCGGGGGAGTTCGTCTGACTGAAGGGTCGGCCATCTGTAGAGTTTGGCCGCTGAGAGGCCCGGAGAAGCCCGGCTGGACAATTGAAGGACTTCGGTTGCTAGTTGGTTCGGCCAGGGCTCGCTGAGGAGTTCGGTCGCCTAGGGTCGGTCCGGAGGAGTTCGGCTGCGCGGGCTTGCCTGGGATCGGCCCGAAGGAGTTCGGCTGCACGGACCCGCCTGGAGTCGGTCCGAAGGAGTTCGGCCGTGGAAAGTCCAAAGGAGTCCGGCCGTGGGGTTCGAAGGAGTTCGGCTGCATGGGCTCGTAGGAGAGTTCAGCTGAAGGGAAAACCCGGGAGGAGCTCGGATGGCCGAACGGGCGTTTGGGAGGAGTCCGTCTCCTGAAGAAGTCCAGCCGCTTGGAGTCCAAGGAGCTCGGCCGTCAGAAAGTTCGGCTGGCGGTGGGAGTTCGCCCTCTAAGCAGTTCGGCCGAGACCTTGGTGCAGGAGAGTTCGACCTCTAAGCGGTTCGGCCGAGACCTTGGTGCAGGGGAGTTCGGCCTCTAAGCAGTTCGGCCGTCTTAGGGGCTCGGCCTGGCGCCTGGCGCTGAAGCTCTTCAGCAGCTACTGGTTACATTGGGCTGAGCGTCGGGCCGGGCTTCGGCAGGAGCGGGATTTATCCCCAACAATAGCCCCCCCACTCCCGAGTTCAAGAATTGAAGGAAGGGAGTACCAAAACAGGCGACTGCCGAAGTCTTCCTCCAGGCTCCGCATTGGTTGCAGCTGAAGCTCGGGGGGGGGTTTTCATCCCCAGTCGATGTTTGGAGTTGAAGTGGGACTCATTTCCAGCCAAAATTGGTGAAGTCGTCGTTGAGGCCGGAGTCAATGTCGCCCCCCGTGGTCAGGGTCAGAGTTGACATCGCCTTCATCAACCGAAGTCGATTCGGGGGAGACCTCCTCTTTCGCAGTCAAGGTTATGATCGCTTGGGGGAGATCCAGTCTCCCGCTGATGCTGACACCGAAGTTGAAGCTGAGGTCCAAAGGAGACCTCGTCTTCTGTAGTGAAGCTTGCCGTAGACTCTGTGGCTAGGCCTTGAACCTTGCTCACGTTAGGACGAGGTTCTCCTCTTGTTCCTAACGGGCTGTGGGGGCACATCCGGACCGTCGTCCGAGCTTCTCCCCCCATCCCGTCCTTCATGAACGGGGTCTTCGACTTTGCTCACGCTAGGACGAGGTCCTCCTCCTGTTCCTAGCCGACTGTGGGGGCACATGAGAACCGTCGTCCTCGCTTCTCCCCCCATCCCGTCCTTTGTGGACGGGGCCTTCGACTTTGCTCACGCTAGGACGAGGTTCCTCCTCCTGTTCCTAGCCGGCTGTGGGGGCACATGAGGACCGTCGTCCTCGCTTCTCCCCCCATCCCGTCCTTTGTGGACGGGGCCTTCGACTTTGCTCACGCTAGGACGAGGTTCTCCTCCTGTTCCTAGCCGGCTGTGGGGGCACATGAGGACCGTCGTCCTCGCTTCTCCCCCCATCCCGTCCTTTGTGGACGGGGCCTTCGACTTTGCTCACGCTAGGACGAGGTTCTCCTCCTGTTCCTAGCCGGCTGTGGGGGCATTTCCGCTCGCTTTTTTCCCAGTGACCCTGAAACGATAGTGTCGAGCAACGAGGTTTTATTGAGGGGAACTACTGGTAGTACATTCTCAGGTTTTCTGAGTTCCAAGGTCGGGGAAGCGCTAGTCCTCCGAGCTCCTTTAGGCGATAGGTACCAGGTCGGATGACCTCTACCACTTCGTACGGACCTTCCCAATTTGGGACGAGCTTCCCTTGATTCTGGGGCTGGGAGACTGCTGCTCGTCGGAGCACTAAGTCCCCAACTCTGAACGCCTTGCTTCTGACTCTGGAATTGTGATACCGAGCCACCTTCCGCTGGTAGGCGGCCATTCGGATGCGGGCTACCTCCCTCCTTTCTTCCAGCAGGTCGAGGTTGGTTCTGAGGTCCTGGGAGTTGAGTTGCACGTTGAAGCCCACGATTCGAGCAGACGGGAGTTTTGAGCTCGATCGGGATAACTGCCTCGGTGTCCGAAGGCCAAGGCGAAGGGTGTCTCGCCGGTCGGTACCCTCTGTGTTGTTCGGTATGCCCAGAGAACGTGGTAGAGTTCGTCTACCCAGGCCCCTTTTGCCCTGTCGAGCCTCGTCTTGAGGCCTTGCAGCAGGGTCCGATTGGTCACTTCGGCTTCCCCATTGGCTTGCGGATGAGCCACCGATGTGAAGTGGTGGGAGACGTTTAGTCCTTCGCAGAACTCGGCAAACCGGGCTCCAGCGAACTGTCGCCCATTATCGGTTATGAGAGCTCGGGGCAGACCGAACCGGCAGATCAGCGTCTTCCAGACGAAGTCCTGCACCTTGGCCTCGGTGATCTTCGCTAGTGGTTCCGCCTCGACCCACTTGGTAAAGTAGTCGATCGCGACCAGGAGGAACTTCCGTTGTCCGGACGCTGTTGGGAAGGGGCCGAGGATGTCCATCCCCCACTGCGCGAAGGGCCAGGGTGCAGTGAGCGGAGTGAGTTCGGATGCCGGCTGCCTTTGCACGCTGGCGTTCTTCTGGCAGCGGTCACACCTCTTCACGTATTCCATGGAATCACGAAGTAGGGTCGGCCAGTAATACCCTTGCCGAAGTAGTCTTTGCGATAGGGATCTGGCTCCCGCGTGACTTCCGCAGAGCCCTTCGTGGACATCCTGTAGCGCGATGCAGGCTTCAGAGGGTCGGAGGCACCTCAGCAACGGGAGGGAGTACGACCTTTTATATAACTTGCCCTCGTACAAGACGTAGCGGGAGGCTTGACTCCTGAGCTTCCGAGCTTCTCTCCGATCGCGGGGGAGAACCCCTTCTTCGAGGTAGGCGATTAGCAGATCAATCCAGCTGGGCTCGAAGTCCGTCCGCAGGACGGCCGGAGGTTCTTCGGTGGTCGGGCGTTTCAGAGTTTCCAGAAACACCTCTTTTGGTAGTTCGGCCGGGGCAGAGGTGGCCAACTTGGAGAGGAGGTCGGCCCTTGTATTCCCGGTCCTTGGGATGTGCCGAATGTCGAAGCTGTCGAAGGCTGGTATTAAGTTCTTCACCTTCCCGAGGTACATCACCATGCTTTCCTCCCGCGCCTCGTAGCTGCCGCCGACCTGACCGACCACCAACTGGGAGTCGCTATAGACTTGAAGCCGACCCACCTTCAATTCCCTGGCTATCTGCAGCCCGGCTATCAGCGCTTCATACTCGGCCCCATTGTTGGTTGTGGGAAACTCGAAGCGCAATGCGTACTCGGTGACGATCCCCTCGGGGCTAACCAGGACCAGCCCAGCGCCGGCCCCGCTAGAGTTGGATGAGCCATCCACATGCAGAACCCAGGCGCCTTCAAGGAGGTCGGCCCTTTCCTCAGGGAAGCTCGACCGCCACAGCTCGGCTTCGTCGGGGCCTGGTCTCCCACTGATGATAGTCTCGCTTGATTCAAGCTCGGCTTCAACAGGTGCGGTGCATTCCAGCACGAAGTCCGCCAGTATCTGAGCCTTGATCGATGGCCTGGGCCGGTAATTGATGTCGAACTCCGTGAGCTCGATCGCCCATTTGGCGACTTCTTCCTGAAGCGTCTGCGCGGTGGAGGACGGCTCTTAATGGTTGGTCCGTGAGGACCGTGATGGTATGCCCCTGAAAGTAAGGTCGGAGCTTCCTGGCTGCGATCAGAAGACAGTAAATTAGTTTTTCTAACTTGGAGTACCTGGTTTCCGCGTCCCTCAAGGCTCGGCTCACGTAATAGACTGGTTGTTGCGCCTTCGCATCTTCCCTGACCAGGACAGCCGCCAGGGCCATTGGAGAGACAGCTAGGTATAGGAGCAGCCCTTCTCCAGGTTCGGGCTTTGCCAGCAGTGGAGGCGCGCCGAGGTAGTTTTTAAGCTCTTCGAATGCCTGTTTGCACTCCGCTGTCCAGCAAAAATCTTTCGATCGCCTGAGGACCTGGAAGAAAGGCAGGCACCGCTCGGCCGACCTTGAGACAAAGCGGTTCAAGGACGCCACCTTCCCAGCCAGGCGCTGAACCTCCTTAATTGTCTTCGGGGCAGTCATCTCCTGGATGGCTCGGATTTTCTCGGGGTTTGCCTCGATTCCGCGTTTCGACACCAGGAATCCTAAAAATTTTCCGGAGGTCACGCCGAAGGCGCATTTGGTCGGGTTCAACTTCATCTTGTGCCTCCTAAGTGCACCGAAAGTTTCTTCAAGGTCGGCGAGGTGGTCCGTCGAGGCTCGGCTTTTGACCAGCATGTCGTCCACGTACACCTCCATGTTGCGGCCGATCTGCCCCTTGAAGACCTTGTTGACCAAGCGCTGGTAAGTGGCTCCTGCATTCTTGAGTCCGAAAGGCATGACCCTGTAACAATAAAGACCTCGGTCAGTAATAAAGGTGGTCTTTTCTTCATCCTCGGGCGCCATGCGTATCTGGTTATAACCAGAAAATGCGTCCATAAAAGTAAGGAGCTCGTGGCCCGAGGTTGCGTCCACCAGTTGGTCGATCCTCGACAGGGGGTAGCTGTCCTTTGGGCAGGCTTTGTTCAGCTTCTTGAAGTCGACGCACATCCTCCATTTGTTGTTCGCTTTTTTGACGAGGACCACGTTCGAGACCCAGGTCGGGTAGTTGACCTCCCGGATGAGTCCAGCTTCAAGGAGCTTATCCACTTCTTTGGCTACCGCCTTCTGTCTTTCTGGGGCTTGGCGGCGTAATTTTTCTCTGACGGGTCGGTGCCTTGGGTCGATGGCTAGCCGATGTTCTATGACATCGGCGTCGATCCCCGGTACATCCGCCGGGGCCCAGGCGAAGACGTCCGCATTCCTTCTGAGGAAGGCGACGAGCTGTCCCTTGACCTCGGCCGCTAGGTTGGAGCCGATCCGCACCTCATGCCCCGGGTCTCCATCGCGTAAGGACACAGGGACGAGGTCTTCCGCAGGTTTGCCCCGTTCTTCAGTGAGGTCGTCGCGGACGTCCAGTCTGTCAACAAGGCAAGGGTCGGGCCGGTCTCCCTCGCGCAGGGCGATTGAGTAGCAGTACTTCGCCAGGGCTTGGTCTCCTCTGACTTCGCCGACTCCATGGCTCGTCGGGAATTTTACCTTTAAGTAGTAGGTTGATACTACCGCCCGTAGCGCGTTAAGGCCTGGTCGCCCAAGGATTGCATTATAGGCGGACGGGGTCCTTACGACAAAAAAGTCGATCCGCGCCTTGGCCGATTTTGGGGATCGGCCCGCCGTCACTGCCAAAGTCACCATGCCTTCGACCGGAACGGCGTGTCCAGCAAATCCCACCAGGGGGGAATTTACAGGTCCTAAGCGGGTGTCAGGTAGGGACATTTTCAAGAAGGCATCGTAAAACAATATGTCCGCCGAACTTCCATTATCCACCAAGACGCGGCGTACATCATAATCAGCGACGTTTAAAGAGATTACAACCGCGTCGTTGTGCGGAAATCTGATCCCCTGGGCGTCTGCCTCGGTGAAGGTCACGGGCTCCGAGGTCCTCTGCCTCTTTGCCGATCCCTCGGGTTCGTCGGTCTTTCCCTGCTGCGGTCCTCCCGAGATGGTGTTAATGACGCCAAGAGACGGCCGGTCCTCCTGTCGATCTTCCCCAATCGGTGGCAACATTCTCGGCCGATCTTCCTGCTCTTTGGATCGTCTTCGCAGGAATCGGCCAAGCCTGCCCCGCCGGACCAGCTCCTCGATTTCGTCCTGGAGCTGGATGCACTCCTCGGTATCGTGACCGTGGTCACGGTGGTAAAGGCAGAACTTGTTGGGGTTGCATTTTTTGGGATGGGAACGCATCCTCTCCGGCTCCGGAAGTCGTCCCTTGATCTCCAGCAGCACTTGAGCCTTCGGGGCGTTGAGGGGGGCGTAGCTGTGAAAATGCCGTCGGAGGGGAGAACCTTGGCGCGGGGAGGGACCTCGTCGCGAGGGAGAACCTCGGCGCCGGGGGGAACCTCGGCGTCGGGTGGGACTTCGGTGCCGAGGAGGACTTCGGCGCGCCTTTCCGTCGGTGGCTTCCCGCCCCCGAGCCTGAGGTGGAGTCCGGGCACGCCCGCGACCAGGGGGAGTTCGGGAACGCGGCCAGGCTTCGGTGCGCTTTCTTTCCTCGGCAGGCCTTCCCGCTCTGCCTACTCGTCGCTTGTCGCGAGCTTCACCATCCTTGGCCTCGAAAGCCTCTTCTGCCCGGGCATAGCTTTCGGCCCGAGCTAGCATGTCAGCGAAGTCCCTGGGATATTTCTTCTCCAGGAAAAACAGCAGGTCGTTCTTCTGAAGGCCACCCTTGAGGGCGGCCATAGCAACTGATTGGTCCAAGTTCCGGACTTCCAGCGCGGCAGTGTTGAACCGGGTGACGTAAGCCCGGATGGGTTCCCCCTCTTTTTGCCTGATGGCCAACAGGGAATCCGAGCCTCTGCGCGGCCGTTTGCTGCTGACGAAGTGGGCCGCGAATTGTTGACTCATTTGGTCAAACGACAGGATGGTGCCCGGCTTAAGCGCCGAGTACCAATTCCTAGCGGCTCCCTTGAGGGTAGAAGGGAAAGCCCGACACAAAATGGCATCAGGCGCGCCATGAAGTAACATCGTCGTCCGGAAGGCCTCCAAATGGTCGACCGGGTCAGTGGTCCCATCGTAGCTCTCGAAATGCGGGAACTTGAAGTTCGGTGGTACCTGTTCCTGCATAATTTTCTGTGAGAAGGGAGGATCAGTGCAAATATCGTTACCGTGGGAGGAAGGAGTACGACGAAGTTCTTCTATGCGCCGTCCCATCTCCATGAGCCTTTGGTCCAGGAAATCTTCGCGATCCTTAATCCCCAAGGTCTTCTCGCGGAAGGGGTGCGAAGCTTCTCCCTGGGTTGAGCCGCGGTCCGAGCAGGGGCTCTTTGCCGGCTGCCCCTCTCTCCCGAGGGCCGGAGGTTGGGTAGCCCACATCGGTCGCTCCTGGACTGGATTCCCGGGCTTCGGGGTACCCCGCACCGGTCGAGTGGGCGCTGGACCTTGCGAATGCGTGGCTTGCACTGCCTGCACCGCCTCCGTAAGATCGCGGACCTGCTGGGCAAGCAGGTCGAACCGCTCTGCATCTACCGCGAGTACGGAGCGGGCCCGCGTCGCCGGGGCCGGAGTGGGAGCGGATGGACCCGAACGGGATCGGGCCGCGGAGGCTGCCGATCTCCGGGTCGAGGTTCTTCTGGGAGGCATTTTTCTTTTCAGAAAAGGAATACTGAAGAGGGAGGAGAGAGATCCGGAGCAAGGGAGGGAAATCGTCGCCGAGCACTCCTTTAAGAACAAGGGAACCTCGAAGGTTCAGTCCCTCGTTCCCACAGACGGCGCCAATCTGTTGGTGCAGAAATCCATCGCCGCCGGAGGCCGCCGCAATCGAGGCCGCTGGGCGCCGCCGGGCGCCGCCGGGGACCTGCAAAAGGAAGTCCCGTCCGAAACCGGTGGGGTGGTGGCTCCGGCAGGACCCTCCGACGGTCAAGTTACCTTCCGGCCAACAGTAATGGAGTGCTCGGAATGAGTTCCGGAGCTTAGAGATGTGGAGGAAAGCTTAGAGAGTCGAGAGTTCAGAGAGCTTAGCCTTAGTATGTCGGGAGGGGTCCTTTTATAGCGGAGCTTAGTTGATGGTGACGGCTGTGCCGTCTGGCGGAGAGTCGTCGGGCAGCATGGAGCTTGGTACGGGGAGGAAGGCGTCGCCCGGTAGATCGTGGGAGCCGTACTGGCGAGCCGTGGGCCGCATGGAGTCCGGTACGGAGAGGAAGGCGTCGTCCGGTAGATCGTGGGAGCCATACCGGCGAGCCGTGGGCCGCATGGAGTCCGATACGGAGAGGAAGGTGTCGTCCGGTAGATCGTGGGAGCCATACTGGCGAGTCGTCGGCCGCATGGAGTCCGGTACGGAGAGGAAGGCGCCGTCCGGTCTTGCTGCAGGCGACAGTTCATCCAACGGAGTTCGGACTTGTAACAGAGTTCGGCCGAAGGGGAAGCCGGGGGAGTTCGTCTGACTGAAGGGTCGGCCATCTGTAGAGTTCGGCCGCTGAGAGGCCCGGAGAAGCCCGGCTGGACAATTGAAGGACTTCGGTTGCTAGTTGGTTCGGCCAGGGCTCGCTGAGGAGTTCGGTCGCCTAGGGTCGGTCCGGAGGAGTTCGGCTGCGCGGGCTTGCCTGGGATCGGCCCGAAGGAGTTCGGCTGCACGGATCCGCCTGGAGTCGGTCCGAAGGAGTTCGGCCGTGGAAAGTCCAAAGGAGTCCGGCCGTGGGGTTCGAAGGAGTTCGGCTGCATGGGCTCGTAGGAGAGTTCAGCTGAAGGGAAAACCCGGGAGGAGCTCGGATGGCCGAACGGGCGTTTGGGAGGAGTCCGTCTCCTGAAGAAGTCCAGCCGCTTGGAGTCCAAGGAGCTCGGCCGTCAGGAAGTTCGGCTGGCGGTGGGAGTTCGCCCTCTAAGCAGTTCGGCCGAGACCTTGGTGCAGGGGAGTTCGGCCTCTAAGCGGTTCGGCCGAGACCTTGGTGCAGGGGAGTTCGGCCTCTAAGCAGTTCGGCCGTCTTAGGGGCTCGGCCTGGCGCCTGGCGCTGAAGCTCTTCAGCAGCTACTGGTTACATTGGGCTGAGCGTCGGGCCGGGCTTCGGCAGGAGCGGGATTTATCCCCAACAGTATGTATGATCTACTTTCTCCTCCTTTAGTCGAGTGCTAATGGTCTCCCTATCTCTCCTTCTAAAGAGCAGTACTCGACCCGGGACTAGGGTCACCAACACATGGGCTATGTCAGGGCTAAGATAAACTAATTCCTGCAAATCAAACCAAAAGTTCTAAAATGGATGCATCTTTTCATTCTTTTATGGATACAAATTTTATCTAAGAATCTAGATTTTTCTAGATAAATATTTTCTAGACAATATTTAGGCAAGAAAATAATTTATTCATATTCTTTTATACATGAAAAAATGGTTTTAAAATCTGTTACTCATGTTCTTTTGTATTACCAATTTTTTGGATAAGTTGCTAAAATTTATTCATATTTTTCATAATATCCTTTATGCTTTTTAGATTTAAAAAAAGTAGACAATCGAGTTATTGGGCATTGAATAATGGAGGCTTTGAAAATGAGGATAGGGTATCTTAGAAATAAAATTAAATGTATACTTTACTGACTGATGAAAAATGATCTAGCCATTCTTTAGGTGGATAAGATTTTCTCCTATTTTATGGATAAATGCTATCCATGAAAAAGTAAATTATCCATCTTGAAAAGCATGAGAAGTAAGTTGGTCAATAAAAAAATTGATCAATTTTTTCATGATATTTATCCACCAAAGAATAGATTTTTGGTGGATAAATATTCATAAAAAAATTGATCAACTTTCTTATAGACCAACTTATCTATATTCTAACGCTTTTCAAAATAAATAGTTATTTTTTCATGGATAGCATTTATTCATGCCATGAAATGAAGAAAAATCTTATCTACTTAGAGGATGGCAAAATCATTTTTCCATTAGCTAATAAAATAAATATTTAATTTGATTTCTAAGACGTCCCATCCTCATTTTCAATCCCTCCATTTAATATCCAATAATTTTGTTGTCCACTTTTTTAAATCTAAAAAAATAAAAAAAATATTATAAAAAATATAAATAAATTTTAATAATCTATTAAAAAACTAGTAATATAAAAGGATATAGGTAAGAGAAAATAGTGCTGCTTGCCATTCAATCTGCATGCGGTGTCCAAATAAATATGCGAAGAAGACGGTCGAGTTGGCCGTGCGTACCTTAATGTTTTTTCTAGTCGTTTGTGGAAGGATCTTGGGACTGAACGGATGAGAAGTCAACCACGATATAGAGAGAAAGGAGAGGAGGTTGTTGGGCATTCGGGAAGGAAAGGGCGACGAAGAATCTTCAAATCCTCCACCCACTCCGGTACAATAAATTTCAGAAGTTGGTTTCCGGCTAGCATAGAATCCGCGGTTTTCAGGACCAAGTCATCGTCAACCCCCCCATGGTAAAGGTCTTTTCAACTGAAGCCCAGCTACCGGTCGCCACGAAACGGACCCGCTCAAAAGCAAAAAGACTGACAGATTCGAGGTCATTTTTATGCTTTAATTTAGCGGAAATGCTCTGTGGGGCCAAGGGTTCGGACTACATGTTTACGCAAGGAAACGCTTGATTAACCTTAACCCAAAAAAAATTAAGCAACTTGACTCTACTTTTTGGGGTCTTTTCATTCATAACCATCCGATTGAAAAATTGTACCAAAAAAAAAAAAAAAAAATACAAGATGTTAGTAATTCAATTTTTGTTTCGTAAACCCAAATTTATTAAGTAAAAATAAACTTATATAAAATAAAGAATAAAATATAAAAAATATCCAAAAATTAGTTCCTGTTGTCATCCAAATATTTAATCTTGTAAGGTGGAAAAGAAGCAATCATTTTTCAATAATCACTTATTAATGGATGCGCACGGTAAACTAAGTGAAAAATCATCCATTCGTAATCAATGAGTCATCCTTAAATACAATATGGATTGCCTTCGAATGCTCAGCACAAACTTGAATTCTTCACATGCAACAGAACTCAGCCATCAATACCATTGTCCCAAATAAATGGTTTCCACTGGTCACCGCTTATACTTGTAATAACAAAATTAGCTTCATCATAATCTTCTTTGTACCATCAAAATAAACTTTGAGGAAACATGAGGATGATGGCTCTCCAGAAGAATAAATCATCTGAGAAGATGCAAAAACTACAGGATAGAACCCACACTTTATTCCTGCTATTAAAGAAATCTTCAAAGCAGCAACAAGTTCCTGAGCTAAAGTGGATGCTCGGTTCAAAATCAATCTTGGACCATAATAAACACCTTGGAATACTCAATTCATTTCTAGAAAACCAGCATAGATATGCAATATAGGATGTCACAACTGCTTCGTACCTTTGATTGTCTATTTTAGAATTTTCTTTAAGATTCTGAACAAAATTCTCAATAGATAGCGATAAAATGACATTTGCATCAGTAATTGAAGCATGCATCCAAATCTACTTAGCCAATCGACAATTTGAATGGCATAAGAAATCAATTCTTCCATACTCAGGCAAATATCACAATTATTCAGAATATGCAGACCATGCTGATGCGAAAGAAAACCCACAACATAGAAGCCGCAATTTTCTACAAAGACAAGACAATTCCATGATCAACATCAATCTTTCAAATCCAACCCAAATTACGATATGGTAGGATTCCTGATACTATAAATTTATAAAAATCTGAAACTCTCGTAACAAACAATCCCGAAGTTGGACTGCACATTTACGCTAGGAGAATTTGGCTTGACTTGCCAAAAGAAACAACTTGACTTAATTTTTTGGGGTCATTTCGTACATGCCACCCAACTGAGAAATTGTACAAAGGAAAAATACTGCACATCAGCATTTCAACCTTAGCTGTTAATAAGAGAAATTATATCCTATATGGGACACTACATGGCCATGCACGTCATGAATTACAACCAATCGTTCCTGTAACAGTCAGGATAAGCGCTTGATAAATGAAGCTTATTGGAATGAATGGGTGTGATTAGCATGCCATGTAGGATATAGTTTTACCTAAAAATGACTAGAACCCGACCAACACTTTACCAAACCTTTTATGTTACGCCAATTGCAAACTGCTAGATGGTATTGGAGAAGGATGTCGGCTTGTATTTAAAAGAATGATTGATCTTCATTTTTAAGGAATCCCACAGTGCTCAAAGCACTCTGTATGCAGATCTAAAGCAACCATTGTGCGATCCAATAGTGGATTCGCACGAAGTAAATCTTTCTTTCGTGCAAAAGATATACAACCCCCATCTCAATAATAGTAGCTAGGGAGTGGTTTAAATTATATTTTTCATGCAAAAGAATAATTGATCTTCTTTTACTATGTCAATCATTAGATCATGCCTCATATATATCTTAAAACAATGTGAATTATTCTTTCATCCATCTATATATGGATCTTGAAGTGATCATTTCATGATGCAGTGGTTGATATCAAGAAAGACAGTCAATCATTCTTTCGTGCAACCCAAGCCGGTTAGGGAATGGGTGGTGACGTAGCAATACAATTTCCTACAATCAAGAAAATTATTGCAATACATCGCAAAACTGGTATATTTTATGATTTAATGGGAGATGGTTTAACAAAAATTTTAACTAGGTCCAGGCCATCAATCCCTCTCCTCTTTGGCCAAACAACCGAACCCATATTTTTCTACTTCCTTAAATATTTATGACTTTCTTCGAACTTTTCTTTTCCTTATCTTCTTTATACTCATTCCTTATTCCTATTCTCTATATTTTACCTCTTATTAAAAAAAATCTGGTGACTAATGGAGGTTCCTGTCTCCTTAGTCTCCATTTTCATCTATATATTATATATATGTTCTACTTTCTGCCCCTCTAATTGACTGCTAATGTTCTCTCTCTCTCTCTCTCTCTCTCTCTCTCTCTCTCTCTCTCTCTCTCTCTCTCTCTCTCTCTCTCTCTCTCTCTCTCTCTCTCTCTGTGTGTGTGTGTGTGATGAGCTGCACTTGCCCCGGGACCATGGTCTCCAACACATGGGCAATGCTAGGGCTAAGATAAAGTAATTCCTTCAAATCAAACTAGTACTAGAAATAAGGGCTTTACTGACAGACAATTCCATCATAAAAATCTATTAAATCCATTAGAAAACATGTTTCTGATAGAGTTTCTAACTAATTCTCATCCGTCAGAAAAAATGATGTCAGTATTTTTTTCTAACAGGCTATATCTATCAGAAAATATTCTGACAGATTTGTGACAGATAATCCGTTAGAAAATACTTTTAACATTATTTGATAAATATTATTTTTTCATCAGAAAATATAATTGCGACAAAATTTTCTGACAGATAGTTCATCAGAATAATTTTTGATAGAATATCTGTCATAAATCTATCATTATCCTGCTTGAATTTCTTTCCATTCATTGACAGATAATCCATCATAAAATTTATAGATAAAAAAAATCCATTAAGAATCCATAAAAAATCTATCGAAAATACATCAGAATTTTACCAACCTTAAAATGCATATCAAATTTAATAAAATAAAATATCTAGATTCACCGGTCAATATTCAACCAACTACATATGCAAAATCTAAAGTTTACCACCAAATATATTAAAATATATCAAATATCAAATCTCATACAATAAAAATTTTTTCATAAACTTAAAAAATTGCATCACATATATAAATGTTCAATTCAAAATATGAAATATGTAGTCATTAGCAGCTGGAAGATTGTTGCTATCAGAAGAAGGAGACGAAAATAGGCCTGAAGGTGGGACCTCCATGCCCTTTGAACGTGCCCAAGTTTCAAATAAGTGAGGAATCTGGGTCATCATTTGAGTTGCAACTCGTTCCTCAACTCATGCCTCTATCTAGATAGTCTTTGCCTGCAAGTACTCCTCTACCCATTTGTTCAATATGTCGTCAAATTGCTCTTGTGTCCAATTAGGTTGAAATAAACTATCTGGTTGCATGCAAGAGTAGGATGCGGAAGGACCTCCAAGTATTGACATTGCTTTCATCATAGATTCAAAACCATATAATCGACTCTTATTGGGACCACCAATTGTTTTTATCCTTGCATCAGCATCAAAAGAAGGTTGTGATGAGATATCATCATCATACTTGGTCGAAATGGTCGATGCATAAGACTTCTGCAAGTATAATAAATATATAAATTTTTAAGTAGTAAGTAGTATATTGAAATAAAATAGATTCATGACTTACCACAACTTTGTTTGATTTGGCATCAATATATTCTGACTTTTCTTCAGCATATGAGTGCGACTGAACAACTCTATGTGATTCGGTTCTCTACCACACTCTTACATCTGCACTCAACAACACATGATAGAATAATAAAAAGATTTAAGAACAACCTACCTAAAATAATTTTAATTATGTTTATAAATTATTAACTCATTATTTTTTTTTGTGTGTCATAATGGGTATCAAACCATATGGATGTTTCATAATACATCCCTCCCCTGTCATTCGATTAGCATAGCCCACTTCAAACTTCTCTAGTCATTTTTTCTAGGCCCAGTAATCATCAATGAGCTTATCCCATATGCTAGGTTTCATCCATTTAGGACCTAATCCTCTGCACTCCTCCATAAAAAATTTATAATCCTAGCCTTTCTCCTTTTTTACCTTATCTTTTGCTCTTTTTCTTTCTTCACTAAGAATGCTTCTAAATTTTCCAAATGTTGCCATATGATATGCTCAAAGAATCTATGCATGCATTTCTGGAGTCCATATATATATGGCCTATAATCATGTCAATAAAAAAATATAAATTAATGAATAGTAGTGAACCATGTTATTTATATTTATATTTTATAATTCATCTGAAATCATCGCCAAATCTCATTTTTAGTGCATTCTGGCACCAAACTCCATACAGGTCAAGGATCAGAATATAATTCCTTAATTGTGGCTGTGATCGTTCTAGTGATCTTAGGATCATGAAATCTACATAATTATTTATATAACATCAGAATATAATACTAATAATTTTTATAAACTAACATCAATTTAATAATCGCATACTTTCCATCCTCTGCCGTAATATATTATCTTGTTAATCGATCCGCAGGCTCTGGAGTCCCTTCATTTAGCCTTCTTCTCCTGGATGATGTAGACGATGATGGACTAATCTCTGGTATCTGATCTATTGATGGATCGTTATCTAGAACATTTATAGGATCAGTTGTATCATTTGCAATATTAGCAGTTTCATTCTGTCTGTGATGGTGGGAAGAAGCATCCTGCAAACCCTGCATATATGATGTAGGAGTGTCCTGAATATTTTGCGGATATAATGGTGGCCTCCTGCCAACCCCATTAGCTGAACTTGTATGATGATGGTGTGCCGCTCGTCCTCTAACACCTCTCCTACCTTTCTGTGAGCTGCTTGCACCATCTCGTACTGCCATATTATTTGAAAACAAATATTGTTAGTCAAATATAATTAAAATATGATAAAAATTATATAATGATAACAAATATCATAACAGAATATATTAGTTGGAAAAAATAATATCTTCACTAAATCTGAAAAATATTTCTTGAAATTTTTATAATACTTGACATACGTTAAAATTATCTAACAAAAATAGTAATTGAGATCAATATCAGATAACAAAATTCAAAATTACATATCATTTTTATAAATTAATCATCATCACTATCAAATAATTCAAACTCATTTTCATCCTCTTCAATCTCATTTTCTTCAATAAATTGCTCTTCTTCCTCTTCTTTATCTTCCTCATCATACTCTTGTTCTAATTGTACTATTTGTTGTTGCAATTATGCTAACTCATCTTCATCAATTTCTTGATACATACTAAAATCTACAAGGATATCAACACCATCAAGTGCATCTATTCCTTCAACTGGAACTGAAATGGGCATCTCATCCTCTTGATAGACATCATCAATCATAGGTATATTTTCTTTGTTGATGCAGAATCTGGTAGTCGCTGGAATTCGCTGGAGTGGTGGTAGATGGGGTCGCCGTCGGGGACCTGCAAAATAAAGTCTCGTCTGAAGCCGATGGGGGGTGGCTCCGGCAGAACCCTTCGACGATCAAATCAGCTCCAGTCAACAGGAATGGAGTGCTCAGTGTGGAGTTCGGTAGAGTTTAGAGGAGGAGAGAAGGATTTTCAGAACCTAATGTAAGTATATTCGGAGGATCCTTTTTATAGAGGAAGCTTGTTATAACTGCCTTGATTAATGATTGTCGTAACTGTCCTGATCAATGCCGATCGTTATTGATTTGATAAATGTCGATCGTTATTGACTCAATAAATGCCAATCGTTATTATCGTGTAACCATAGCAGGATCGCCTGCAAGAATCCGTCATAAGAAGTTCGGCGTTCATGGAAGTTCGGCCATTGAGAAGCCCATCCGCTGAAGAAGTCCGCAGGGAGTCCGACTTTCGTAGAAGCCCGACCGCTGGAGAAGTCCGCAGGGAGTCCAACTTCCATAGAAGCTCGATCGTTGGAGGGAATTTGGCTCCCGCAGGTGCCTGGCTATAATGATGCGGAGAGAGTTCAGCTCTTATGGAAGTCTGACAGAAGCTCAATGGTTGAGTTCGGCTAGAGCCCGACTGCTGGGTCCAAGGAGCTCGACCGCTAAGTAGCTCGATCGGTTGAAGGGGTTCGGTCCTGATGCTGGGAGTCCGAAGGAGCTCGACGGCTGGGGAGTCAGAAGGAGCTCAATCGGTAAGTAGTTCGGCCAGCTGAATGGGTTAGAAGGAGCTTGGCTGTCGGGAGTTTGAGGAGCTTGGCCGTTTGAAGGACCTCGACTGAGGCCCGATCATTGAGGAGTTCGACCGAGGGATGGGTTCGGCTCTGACAGGTCCGACTAAAGCTCAACCGCTAAGCAGTTCGGCCGTTGTAGGAGTTCGGCTAAGACCCATCCACCGAAGCTCTTCCGTGGCTATTGGTTGCATTAGGTTGAGTATCATACTGGACTTCGGCAGGAGCGGGGTCTATCCCCAACAGTAGCCCCCCACTTTTGAGTTCGAAACTCGAAGGAAGGGAGTGCAGAAAAGACGACTGTCGAAGTCTTCTTCAGGGCTCCATGCTGGTTCAGATCGAAGCTTGGGGGAGATCTCATCTTTGGCTAAAGTTGATGTTGAAGTTGAAGCCCGGAGAAGATCCCATCTCCAATCGAGGTTGAGGTAGGCCTCGTCTCCTGCGATCGAGGTCGGAGGTTGAGCTCATCGGGGGCGACATTGTCTCCTACAGCCGAGGTTTGATATGGGTGCTCGAAAGAGATCTGATCTCAGGATGAGGTTATCTCCGATCTTTTCTCTGGCCGAGGTTGTCTCGACCGCTCGGGGGAGATCTTCTCTGATCAAGGTTGAAGTTGAAGCTCTTCAGTTGAGGTTGACGCGATCGCTCAGGAGAGATCTTATTTGATCGAGGTTGACAGGATCGCTTGGGAGAGATCTTATTTGACTGAGGTTGATAGGATCGCTCGGAAGAGATCTTATCTCTAGTCGAGATTGACTCGGTCGCTTGGAAGAGATCTTATCTCTGGCCGAAGTTGCTTCTTGAGAGAGATCTTATCCCTGGTCGAGGTTGTCAGTAGTCGCTCGGAGAGATCTTATCTCTGGCCGAAGTCGTTTCTTGGGAGAGATCTTATCTCTGGCCAAACTTCTTGGGAGAGATCTTATCTCTAGCCGAGGTGGTCGCTCAGGAGAGATCTTATCTCTGGCCGAGGTTGCTTCTTGGAAGAGATCTTATCTCTGACCGAACTTCTCGGAAGAGATCTTATCTCTAGCCGAGGTGGTCGCTCGGAAGAGATCTTATCTCTGATCGAGATTGCTTCTTGGGAGAGATCTTATCTCTGACCGAGGTTCTCAGGAGAGATCTTATCTCTAGCCGAGGTGGTCGCTCGGGAGAGATCTTATCTCTGATCGAGGTTGATGGTCTTTGACCTGCTCGTGTTAGGACGAGGTCTTCCTCCTGTTCCTAACACGGTGACTATTGACTGCTTCTTTCCCTGTCATTACATAGTTTTGGCGCCCAAAAATAATATACTGTTGAAAGGGAAGAACTTTATTGAAAGAAAGTTACTAGCAATGTATTCCCAAATTCTTTGTGATTTAGGGCCGTGGTAGCATTGTTCTTCCACGCTCCTTCATGCGGACGACCTTTTCTATCTCATACTAGCCTCCTCACTTTAGAGCATGCTTCTCTTGGCTTCGACGCTGGGACCTGAGGTAACGTTGACGACATCGTGAGGTGGCCGATCTTATCATTTCTTGTTACGGCAGTGCCCTTCGCCGATCTTCAGGCTGGCATCGAATGAATTTACCTAGCCACCCCTTTCTAACGAGTTCCTCGATTTCGTCTCAGAGCTGGATGCACTCCTCAGTGTCGTGGTCGTGGTCGCGATGGTAGAGGCAGTACTTGCTTCGATCATGCTTGTTTGGGGGAGATCGTAATCCTTCTAGTCTTGGCAGTTGGTTCTTAACTTCGGTGAGGATCTGAGTTCGAGGAGCGTTGAGGGAGGCGTAGTCGCAAAATCTTTTGGGAGGAGGGCTTCTTCGCGCTTCTTTATGAGCTTGAGAAGTTCGGAGCCGCCTGCTACTAGAGGAAGTCCGTGAGCATGGTCGAACTTCATTCGGCTCTCCATTGCCTGCCACCCGCTCCCTTAAGGCTTCTTCATCCTTCAACTTGAAGGCTTCTTCCACACGAGCATATTTCTCGGCCCGAGCCAGCAGATCGACGAAGTTTCTGGGATACCTTTTCTCGAGGGAGAACAGTAAGTTATTTTTCTGAAGGCCGCCCTTGAGTGCGGCCATCGCGATAGACTGATCCAAGTCCCAGACTTTCAATGCCACTGTGTTAAACCATGTGACGTAAGCCTAGATTGATTCCCTTTGCTTCTGCTTGACGTTCATCAGGAAATTCGAACCTTAGCTCGATCGTTAGCTGCTGATGAAGTGGGCCACGAACTGACTGCTCATCTGGTCAATAGAGAAGATCGTACTTGGCTTCAACGCCGAGTACTAGTTCCTCGCTACTCCCTTTAAGGTAGATGGGAAGGCTCGGCACAGCATGGCATCTGAAGCACCGTGAAGCAGCATCATGGTTCAGAAGGCCTCCAGATGATCAACCGGATCAGAGTTCCCATCGTAGCTTTCAAGTTGAGGGAGCTTGAAGTTCGGTGGGATGGGCTCTTGCATTATTTGGAGGGAGAAAGGGGGATCGGCACGAACGTCGGCATGATGAGCCGAGACAACGTGGCCGAGCTCTTTAATCCGTCAGTTTATCTTCCGCAGTCTGTGATCGAGGGCGTCGTCTCGGTTGCAGATCTTGAAAAACTTCCGACTACAAATGGAGAAGGTCTCTTTCAAAGGAGAACCATGATCCAAATGTGGATCCCCGACTCTCTATTTTCCTTTTCAAGGGGCGGCGGGCACATCGGCCTGAGTACCCTTTCCTAGGGCCGATTTTCGACATCTGAATGACATATTTTTTGATGGAGTCGCCATCGGAGGCTGCTGCATGGCCCGCATTGCATCCGCAAGGCCACGGACCTATCGGACGAGTAGGTCGAACTGCTCCACATTTACCATCGGTATGGGTGGAACCTGAGTTTTCGAAGCTGAAGTAAGGGCAGATGGATCTGGATGGGATCGAGATGCAGAGGCCATCGATCATCGAGTTGAAACTCTCTTGGGAGGCATTTTTTCTTTGGGAGAGGGCTCTGGTGAGGAGGGAGAGAGGTCTTCGGAGAGAGAGAAATCATCGTCGAGCACTCCTTTAAGAACAAGAAAACCTCGGAGGCCCTTCCTCTAGCGCCAATCTGTTGATGCAGAATCTGATAGTCGCCAAAATTTGCTGGAGTGGAGGCAGATGGGGTCGCCGTCGGAGACCTGCAAAATAAAGTCCCATCCGAAGTCGGTGGGGGGTGGCTCTGGCAGGACCCTCTGACGATCAAGTCAACTCCAGTCAACAGAAATTGAGTGCTCAGTGTGGAGTTCGGTAGAGTTTAGAGGAGGAGAGAAGGGTTTTCAAAACCTGACATAAGTGTATCCGGAGGATTCTTTTTATAGAGGGAGCTTGTTGTAACCACCTTGATTAATGATTATCGTAACTGTCCTGATCAATGCCGATCGTTATTGACTTGATAAATGTCGATCGTTATTGACTCGATAAATACCGATCGTTATATCGTGTAACCATAGCAGGATCGTCTGCAGAAATCTGTCATAAGAAGTTTGGCTTTCATGAAAGTTCGGCCATTAAGAAGCCCGTTCGTTGAAGAAGTCCGCAGGAAGTTCGGCTTCCGTAGAAGTCCGATCGCTGGAGAAGTCTGCAGGGAGTCCAGCTTTCGTAGAAGCTCGATCGTTGGAGGGAATTCGGCTCCCACAGATGCCTGACTGTAATGATGCGGAGAGAGTTCAGCTCTTACAGAAGTCTGACTGAAGCTCGGTGGTTGAGTTCGGCTAGAGCCCGGCTGCTGGGTCTAAGGAGCTCAGTCGCTAAGTAGCTCGACCGACTGAAGGGGTTCGATCCTGATGCTGGGAGTCCGAAGGAGCTCGATGGCTGGGGAGTCAGAAGGAGCTCGATCGGTAAGTAGTTCGGTCGGCTGGACGGGTTAGAAGGAGCTCGACCATCGGGAGTTTGAGGAGCTCGACCGCTTGAAGGACTTCGGCTGAGGCCCGGCCGCTGAGGAGTTCGATCGGGGGAAGGAGTTCGGCTCTGATAGGTCCGACTGAAGCTCGGCTGCTGAGCAGTTCGGCCGTTGTAGAAGTTCAGCTAAGATCCATCCACCGAAGCTCTTTCGTGGCTACTGGTTGCATTAGACTGAGTATCGTACTGGACTTCGGCAGGAGCGGGGTCTATCCCCAACATTCTTCATTGGTGATAGCAACTGGGATATTATATATACTTCTTGCTCTGATTTTGCATACAGTCCATCAATCATGTCTTCCCCCCTTGATAGATAAGTTGTATAATAAACTTGCTAAGCTAGAACAAATGGCTCGTTTGTAGAAAGACGCGAATTATGTCGAACTTCAACAAGATCATGTTTATCGACTTTAATTTTTTTCTTTATATCATACCAATCATATTTGAATAGTATTATCTTATTTCCAGCATCATAATATTGCAGTTCTATAATTTCAAGTAACATCCCATAATAGTCGCGCTCATAATCATTGTAATAGCTTTCTTTGTCACAAACTTCACCATTCATTATTTTTCTGCCTTGGCCATAGTCAATTGTATAAAATTTGAATCCATTAATAAAGTATCCCTTATAGCTTTTCACTATCCATGAGGAATCTTGTGCTATATCCACTATACTATCATCAAATCCATTTCCAGCTGTGTTTGTCTATTCAATAAAAATATTAATGAATCTAGATAATCCATATATGGATAAAGAAATAATTTTATATGAAATATTTATTCACTAACCATATTTTTTAACCAACTTGCAAACTCCCATCCATGATATCTTTCCACCTCTTCATCACTTATCAAAGGATAGCATGCCCATATATAATCATCATATTGTCTATAATTGTATAAGAATTCAATTAGTAGCTACACATTTTCTTTCTAATGATATCACTATAAAGGTATAAGAAATTATATACTTAAAAAAAAATTCGAGTTCATCACAATTTAGTAAGACATAAATATGTGCTACATTGTACTTAAAATCATCCATGTACCTGTGAGATCCATCAGGATCAAATAGTCGACCATGATGGAAGAAAACAGATAAAAGTCCCATAGGCCCCTCAACTCCAATGTCATTATTTTGTGAAATTCTATTCAATCATGTTTGAACCTCAGGTTCAAAGTAAAGTGAGCAAAAAATGAAGATTTCTTCTATAATATAAGCTTCACAAATCGATCCCTCGACACAAGCCTTATTTCATACTTTTTATTTTAAATAAAACATATACCAGAATCATAAATAAAATAATTACTCCAACCAGTTAACAAGGTATATAAATAATTATCTTATAAAAAAAATTATGATTACTCAATTACTAACTTTACCTTTCAAATAGATACATCCAACGAAATTGAATAGATCCTCCAATTTTAGCCTCATAAGTAAGATGGACCGACAAATGCTCCATCGAATCAAAGAAACCTGGAAGAAAGATCTTCCCTAATTTACATAAGGTCTCAGCAATATTTTTCTCCAACATCTCCATGTGCTCAACGCGTAAGATAGTAGAGCATAAGTCCCTAAAGAAATGGCTGAGCTTGACTAATACATCCCAAACAGGAGTTAGCAATAAGTCACGAAAAGTAATAGGCAATAATCTTTCCATAAATACATGATAATCGTGACTTTTTAACCCATAAAATTTACATTCCTCTATATTCAAACATCGGGATATGTTTGAGGCATAGTCATCTGAAAACTTCAACTCCTTAACCCAATTGCAAACATCAATTTTCTATTTTCTAGTCAAACTATAAGTGGCCTTAGGTTTGTATACTCTCCCATTACCATCTTCTTACAACTCCAAGTGTGGGCGCTTACAATATATAGCAAGATCCAATCTAGCTTTTATATTATCTTTAGTCTTTCCTTTGATATCTATTACTGTGTTCAATACATTATCAAAAATATTTTACTCAATGTGTATGATATCTAAATTATGTTGAATCAGATTTGTTTGCTACTAAGGCAACTCCCAAAAAATACTCCTCTTCACCCAATTATATTGGGTACCAAAATCAGAAATTTTTTTGTTTACCACCCTGGATGCCAAATGTAATATCAGAGAGACTCTGTACTTTTTGCAATAACTCATCCCAGATAACCGAAGAGGGAAAAGAGATTTTTTAATTATACCTCTCTTAAAGGTATCCTACTATTTTCTGTAGGAGTGATTAATTTGAAAGAACTAGTGATGACAATCAAAAAAAGATGCCTTTCCATCCTTCTCTAAAGTAAATGCCTTAGTACACTCCATACAATAAGGATAAGTCATTTTTCCATGTGTGCTCCATCCTGATAGCATTGCATATGCAGAAAAATTACTAATTGTCCATAAAAGTGCTACTCTCATTTGAAAATTCTGCTTTTGATGAATGTCATAAGTATTGACCCCTGTACTCCATAATATTTTTAACTCATTAATCAAAGGTCTAAGGAATACATCAATATGCTTGCCCGGACATTTTGGTCCTGGTATGACCATATTTAGGAACATATATGGTTGTTTGAGACACATCCAGGGAGGCAAATTATACATGGTTATAATCACTAGTCAATAAGAATAAGGAGTTGATGAGTGGATAAATGGATTAAATCCATCTGTACACAATCCAAGTCTCACATTTCTCAAATCAAAGGCAAAGTCAGAATGGATTCAATCGAAATGCTTTCATGCCTCACTATTACATGGATGTGCTATAGTACCATCAACACACCTATTCACCATATGCCATGTCATATGCTCAATAGTTTCTGAGGACATGTAAAGTCTCTGAAGTCTCTCCGTGAGAGGGAGAGAGAGGTTTCTACCAAACCAACCTCTATGAATTCAAAATTCAAAAAAAAAAATTTGAACTGGTCCAACACTTGACCAGGTCAAAGAGAGAAAAAAAGGGGGCACAAATTTCTTCTCTTCGTGTGAGAAACTTACGTAAAAAAAATCAAAGATGGACATGGGCAAGGTAGAAAAGTCAAACATGAGGTGGCACATGAGGAGGTTTAAATTCAAATAGGATTTGAATTAGTTCAAGTTGGTTTCAACCAAACAAAATTAATTCAAAACCAACTAGACCAGATTAAATCCAACCAAATTAGGCTTAACCCAACCTATTTAATTCTTAATTATATTAAAAATTAATTTGGTCCAACCTCTGATCAAATTAGGATCAAATCTACCATAGCGATTAGGCCAACTCATGACCTAATCAGGTCAAACCCAATCAAATCCAATTCGATCAAACTTGATCAAATCCTCATCACTCAATCAAATTGAGCTAATCAATAATTAAATTACTAATTAATTTTCTAATAAACATAAAATCCCAATCGGATGGGAGTTTGGGCAATAGAGTTCTATCACTATGAAACTCTTAAAAAATTCCAATCCAGTGGGACTCTTGAATCCAGTATCCCAAACGAATGGTACTCATGATCATAGAATTCTAGACCAGTGAAACTCCTGATCAAAGAGCCCCAAATGAGTGAAACTTAGAGTTTCAATCCATCAGAACTCTAGATCAGCTATCAGATCAGGTAGTAATTCCTATTGTGTGTGACCCCATAGTTCGAATCCTAAGTCAGTAGCACAGAAACTGATTTTTTGTACTAATTGATGTGACCATCTAGCAATGGTACCCAACATCCGAATAGGTTGAATTTGTCGCAACACAACATCGATGAACCTGTGGAATATGGTTATCATATAATTCATCCCTTTAATCTTTGTGCATAGGATGACTTTAAGGTTTGACTGTCAATCCTAGAAGATACATCTAAATCATGTCTCAAAGTAATTAATTCTGTGACCCCTCATAAGGACTACCCTGGCTAAGGCTTTGCTAAATTGAAACACCATTTAACACAACTCCTAAATTTAGGAGTGGTCAATCCCATCTTGATACTGTTAAAAATGTATCTCAAAGTCAATTATCAGTCTGTTAACGATTAGACCATATATTTATAATTATATATAAATTATAAATTAATAAAAGTTATTTTGATATTTTTCAATATAAATTTTATTATCTTCTAATGAACTTCTGTGTTGTGATGAAGTCCTTAGGACTATCCAGATTCAACAAAGGAGGATTTATCATTTAGTTCTTAAATAGTTTATGACCAAATGATACGTTGTTACTTAGGACGATAACGTTTATCAAATATAGATCATTGTGTGTATATAGGTTGGTTGTCCTCATAACCAAGGAGTATTAAGACACTGATATGGCATGCAAGTAAGATGTATGGATACATCTGCACTGAACGTGATCAACTTTGGGGCTTCTCTTCTATCAAGATTAGCTTCAATGGAATATAGGTATAAATGTTCCTTCGATCTGAGATCACTACGGTGACTTTCAAACAACTCACTGTATTTTGATGCCAGACTATCTGAATTTCTAATTCTATGATGAAAGATTTTTAGGCACAGTCAAATACTTATGGAGTCGGTGTGTATATCAAGATAGGATTGACCACTCCTAATTTTAGGAGCTATGTTCAATTATATTTCAATTTAGTAAAACCTTGGTCAGGATAGTCTTAGTGAGGAGTCACGAGACTAATTACTTGGAGACATGATATGAATATATTTTTTAGGATTGATAGTCTAACCCTGAGTCATCTATTACACAGAGATCATAGGGATGAATTATATGGTAACCATATTCGCGTAGGTTCTGAATGTTGCGATTGCGATTATTCGACCTATCCGAATGTCGAATATCATTGTTAGATGGTCATTTTGATTAGTATAGAAATTAGTTTCTATGTTATCCGACTTAGGTTTCGGACCTGTGGGGTCACACACATTAGGAGTTCCTACCTGATCTGATGGCTGATCAAGAGTTCCATTGGTCTAGGACTCTATGTTCAAGAGTCTCACTGGACTAAGACTCTATGAATCAAGAGTCCTACTAGACTGAAACTCTGAGATCTACTTATTTGAAACTCTCTGATCATGAGTCCTGATAATCTAGGATACTATGGTCAAGAGTTCCACTGTACTGGGACTCTGTGATCAAGAGTCCTACTAGGACTGAAACTTTATGATCAAAAATTCTTACTGGACTGAGACTCTGAGTTCTACTTATCTGAGACTCTTTGATCAAGGATTTTACTACTCTTGAGACTCTATGATCATGAGTTTGATTCGTTTGGGATACTGGGTTCAAAAGTCCCACTTGATTTAGGACTCTTCAAGAGTTTCATGTTGATAGGACTCTGTTGTCTAGTAACCCATTTGAATTTGGACTCACTCAGATATTTTTAGAAGATTAATTAGTAATTTAGTTATTAATTAGCTTAATTTGATTGAGCGATGAGAAATTCGATCAAGTTCAATTGAATTTAATTTGATTGGATTTGATCCGATGAGGTCATGAGATGACCTAATCGCTATGGGAGTTTTGATCCTGATTTGATCAGAACATAGATCTAATTAATTTTTAATTTGATTAAAATTTGATTAGATTAGGCTAAGCCTAATTTGGTTGGATTTAAGTTGATTTAATTGGATCTAAATTAATTAGTTTGGTTGAAATCAATTCGGACCAAGTCAAATGAAGCTTGAATTTAAATTCTCCCATGCGCCCACCATTTTTGACTTTTCCACTCTGCTTCCCACGCCCTTCCTTTTGTTTGTTAAATATTTTTTGAAAAATAAAAATATGTATGCAGAAGGAGAGTCCTTCTACGTGTTAAACATAAGGGAGGGGGCATTGGA
>QRFJ01000356.1:607132-768405 GCA_006176705.1 Cocos nucifera | reverse complement strand
AGAGATTTGATCTCAGGACGAGGTTATCTCCGATCTTTTCTCTGGCCGAGGTTGTCTCGACTGCTCGGGGGAGATCTTCTCTGATCAAGGGAATGAAGCTCTTCAGCTGAGGTTGACACGATCGCTCAAGAGAGATTTATTGACGAGGTTGACAGGGTCGCTCGGGAGAGATCTTATTTGACTGAGTGTAGGATCGCTCGGAAGAGATCTTATCTCTAGTCGAGGTTGACTCGTCGCTCGGAAGAGATCTTATCTCTGGCCGAAGTTGCTTCTTGAGAGAGATCTTATCCCTGGTCGAGGTTGTCAGCAGTCGCTCGGAGAGATCTTACTCTGCCGAAGTCATTTTTGGGAGAGATCTTATCTCTGGCCAAACTTCTTGGAGAGATCTTATCTCTAGCCGAGGTGGTCGCTCAGGAGAGATCTTATCTCTGGCCGAGTTGCTTCTTGGAAGAGATCTTATCTCTGACCAAACTTCTCGGGAGAGATCTTATCTCTAACCGAGGTGGTCGCTCGAAAGAGATCTTATCTCTGGTCGAGGTTGCTTCTTGGGAGAGATCTTATCTCTGACCGAGGTTCTCAGGAGAGATCTTATCTCTAATCGAGGTGGTCGCTCGGGAGAGATCTTATCTCTGATCGAGGTTGATGGTCTTTGACCTGCTCATGTTAGAATGAGGTCTTCCTCCTGTTCCTAACACGGCAACTATTGATTGCTTCTTTCCCTGTCATTACATAGTTTTGGCGCCCAAAAATAATATACTGTTGAAAGGGAAGAACTTTATTGAAAGAAAGTTACTAGCAATGTATTCCCGAATTCTTTGTGATTTAGGGTCGTGGTAGCATTGTTCTTCCGCGCTCCTTCATGCGGACGACCTTTTCTATCTCATGCTGGCCTCCTCACTTTAGAGCATGCTTCTCTTGACTTCGACGCTGGGACCTGGGGTAACGTTGACGACGTCGTGAGGTGGTCGATCTTATCGTTTCTTGTTACGGCAGTGCCCTTCGCCGATCTTCAGGCTGGCGTCGAATGAATTTACCTAGCCGCCCCTTTCTAACGAGTTCCTCGATTTCGTCTCGGAGCTGGATGCACTCCTCAGTGTCATGGTCGTGGTCGCGATGGTAGAGGCAGTACTTGCTTCGATCACGCTTGTTTGGGGGAGACCGTAATCCTTCTAGTCTTGACAGTTGGTTCTTAACTTCGGTGAGGATCTGAGTTCGAGGAGCGTTGAGGGGGGCGTAGTCGCAAAATCTTTTGGGAGGAGGGCTTCTTCGCGCTTCTTTATGAGCTTGAGAAGTTTGGGCCCGCCTGCTACCGGAGGAAGTCCGTGAGCATGGTCGAACTTCATTTGGCTCTCCATTGCCTGCCACCCGCTCCCTTAAGGCTTCTTCATCCTTCAACTTGAAGGCTTCTTCCGTACGAGCATATTTCTCGGCCCGAGCCAGTAGATCGGCGAAGTCCCTAGGATACCTTTTCTCGAGGGAGAACAACAAGTTATTTTTCTGAAGGCCGCCCTTGAGTGCGGCCATCGCGACAGACTGATCCAAGTCCCAGACTTTCAATACCACGGCGTTAAACCGTGTGACGTAAGCCCAGATTGATTCCCTTTGCTTCTACTTGACGTTCATCAGAAAATTCGAACCCCAGCTCGATCGTCAGCTGCTGATGAAGTGGGCCATGAACTGACTGCTCATCTGGTCAATAGAGAAGATCGTACTTAGCTTCAACGCCGAGTACTAGTTCCTCGCTGCTCCCTTTAAGGTAGATGGGAAGGCTCGGCACAGCATGGCGTCTGAAGCATCGTGAAGCAGCATCATGGTTTAGAAGGCCTCCAGATGATCAACCGGATCAGAGTTCCCATCGTAGCTTTCAAGTTGAGGGAGCTTGAAGTTCAGCGGGATGGGCTCTTGCATTATTTGGAGGGAGAAAGGGGGATCGACACGAACGTCGACATGATGAGCCGAGACAACGTGGCCAAGCTCTTCAATCCGTCGGTCTATCTTCCGCAGTCTGTGATCGAGGGCATCGTCTCGGTTGCAGATCTTGGGGAACTTTCGGCTACAAATGGGAGGTGGCTCCGGCAGGATCCTCCGACGATCAAGTCAGCTCCAGTCAATAGGAATGGAGTGCTCAGTGTGGAGTTCGGTAGAGTTTAGAGAAGAAGAGAAGGATTTTCAGAACCTGACGTAAGTGTATCCGGAGGATCCTTTTTATAGAGGGAGTTTGTTGTAACCATCTTGATTAATGATTGTCGTAACTGTCCTGATCAATGTCGATCATTATTGACTTGATAAATGCCGATCGTTATTGACTCGATAAATGCCAATCGTTATTATCGTATAACCATAGCAGGATCGCCTGCAGAAATCCGTCATAAGAAGTTCGGCGTTCATGGAAGTTCGGCCATTGAGAAGCCCGTCCGTTGAAGAAGTCCGCAGGGAGTCCGACTTTCGTAGAAGCCCGACCGCTGGAGAAGTCCGCAGAGAGTCCAGCTTCCATAGAAGCTTGGTCGTTGGAGGGAATTCGGCTCCCATAGGTGCCTGGCTGTAACGATGCGGAGAGAGTTCAGCTCTTATGAAAGTCTGACTGAAGCTCAATGGTTGAGTTCGGCTAGAGCCCGACTGCTGGGTCCAAAGAGCTCAGCCACTAAGTAGCTCGATCGGTTGAAGGAGTTCGATCCTGATGCTGGGAGTCCGAAGGAGCTCGACGGCTGGGGAGTCAGAAGGAGCTCAATCGGTAAGTAGTTCGGCCAGCTGAATGGGTTAGAAGGAGCTTGGCTGTCGGGAGTTTGAGGAGCTTGGCCGCTTGAAGGACCTCGACTGAGGCCCGACCGTTGAGAAGTTTGGTCGGGAGATGGGTTCGGCTCTGACAGGTCCGACTGAAGCTCGACCGCTAAGCAGTTCGGCCGCTGTAGGAATTTCGGCTAAGACCCATCCATCGAAGCTCTTCCGTGGCTACTGGTTGTATTAGGTTGAGTATCATACTGAACTTCGGCAGGAGCGGGGTCTATCCCCAACAGTAGCCCCCCCACTCTCGAGTTCGAAACTCGAAGGAAGGGAGTGCAGAAAAGGACGACTGTCGAAGTCTTCTTCAGGACTCCGTGCTGGTTCAGATCGAAGCTTGGGGGAGATCTCATCTTCGGCTAAAGTTGATGTTGAAGTTGAAGCCCGGGGAAGATCCCATCTTCAATCGAGGTTGAGGTAGGCCTCGTCTCCTGCGATCGAGGTCGGAGGTTGAGCTCATCGGGGGCGACATTGTCTCCTACAGCCGAGGTTTGATATGGGCGCTCGGAAGAGATCTGATCTCAGGATGAGGTTATCTCCGATCTTTTCTCTGATCGAGGTTGTCTCGGCCGCTCGGGGGAGATCTTCTCTGATCAAGGTTGAAGTTGAAGCTCTTCAGCTGAGGTTGACGCGGTCGCTCAGGAGAGACCTTATTTGACCGAGGTTGACAGGGTCGCTCGGGAGAGATCTTATTTGACTGAGGTTGATAAGATCGCTCGGGAGAGATCTTATCTCTAGTCGAGATTGACTCGATCGCTCGGAAGAGATCTTATCACTGGCCGAAGTTCACTTCTTGAGAGAGATCTTATCCCTGGTCGAGGTTGTCAGCAGTCGCTCGAGAGAGATCTTATCTCTGGCCGAAGTCGTTTCTTGGGAGAGATCTTATCTCTAGCCAAACTTCTTGGGAGAGATCTTATCTCTAGCCGAGGTGGTCGCTCGGAAGAGATCTTATCTCTGGTCGAGGTTGCTTCTTGGAAGAGATCTTATCTCTGACCGAACTTCTCGAGAGAGATCTTATCTCTAGCCGAGGTGGTCGCTCGGGAGAGATCTTATCTCTGATCGAGGTAGCTTTTTGGAGAGAGATCTTATCTCTAGCTGAGGTTCTCAGGAGAGATCTTATCTCTAGCCGAGGTGGTCGCTCGGGAGAGATCTTATCTCTGGTCGAGGTTGATGGTCTTTGACCTGCTCGTGTTAGGACGAGGTCTTCCTCCTGTTCCTAACACGATGACTATTGACTGCTTCTTTCCCTGTCATTACATAGTTTTGGTGCCCAAAAATAAAATACTGTTGAAAGGGGAGAACTTTATTGAAAGAAAGTTACTAGCAATGTATTTCCGAATTCTTTGTGATTTAGGGTCGTGGTAGCGTTGTTCTTTCACGCTCCTTCATGCGGACGACCTTTTCTATCTCATGCTGGCCTCCTCACTTTAGAGCATGCTTCTCTTGGCTTCGATGCTGGAACCTGGGGTAACGTTGACGACATCGTGAGGTGGCCGATCTTATCATTTCTTATTACGATAGTGCCCTTTGCCGATCTTTCAGGCTGGCGTCGAATGAATTTACCTAGCCGCCTCTTTCTAACGAGTTCCTCGATTTCATCTCGGAGCTGGATGCACTCAGTGTCGTGGCCGTGGTCGCGATGGTAGAGGCAGTACTTGCTTCGGTCATGCTTGTTTGGGGGAGACCGTAACCCTTCTAGTCTTGGCAGTTGGTTCTTAACTTCGGTGAGGATCTGAGTTCGAGGAGCGTTGAGGGGGGCGTAGTCGCAAAATCTTTTGGGAGGAGGGCTTCTTCGCGCTTCTCTGTGAGCTTGAGAAGTTTCGAGCCCGCCTGCTACCTAGAGGGAGTCCGTGAGCATGGTCGAACTTCATTCGGCTCTCCATTGCCTATCACCCGCTCCCTTAAGGCTTCTTCGTCCTTCAACTTGAAGGCTTCTTCCGCACGAGCATATTTCTCAGCCTGAGCCAGCAGATCGACGAAGTTCCTGGGATACCTTTTCTCCAGGGTGAACAGCAAGTTATTTTTCTGAAGGCCGCCCTTGAGTGCGGCCATCGCGACAGACTGATCCAAGTTTCAGACTTTCAATGCCATGGCGTTAAACCGTGTGACGTAAGCCCAGATTGATTTTCTTTGCTTCTGCTTGACGTTCATCAGAAAATTTGAACCTTCGGCTCGATCGTCGGCTGCTGATGAAGTGGGCCGCGAACTGACTGCTCATCTGGTCAATAGAGAAGATCGTACTTGGCTTCAACATCGAGTACTAGTTCCTCGCTGCTCCCTTTAAGATAGATGGGAAGGCTCGGCACAGCATGGCGTCTGAAGCACCGTGAAGCAGCATCATGGTTCAGAAGGCCTCCAGATGATCAACCGGATCAGAGTTCCCATCGTAGCTTTCAAGTTGAGGGAGCTTGAAGTTCGGCGGGACGGGCTCTTGCATTATTTGGAGGGAGAAAGGGGGATCGCCACGAACGTCGGCATGATGAGCCGGGACAACGTGGCCGAGCTCTTCAATCCATCAGTCTATCTTTCGCAGTCTATGATCGAGGGCATCGTCTCGGTTGCAGATCTTGGAAGACTTTCGGCTACAAATAGGGAAGGTCTCCTCCAAAGGAGAACCATGATCCGAATGTGGATCCCTAACTCTCTGTTTTTTTTTTCAAGGGGCGGCGGGCACATCGGCCCGAGTACCCTTTCCTGGGGCTGATTTTCGACATCTAAATGATGAATTTTCTGATGGAGTCACCATCGGAGGCTGCTGCATGACCCGCATTGCATCCACGAGGCCACGGATCTGTCAGAGGAGTAGGTCGAACTGCTCCATATTTACCATGGGTATGGGTGGAACCTAAGTTCCCGGAGCTGAAGCAGGGGCAGACGGATCTGGATGGGATCGAGATGCAGAGGCTGCCGATCGTCGAGTTGAAACTCTCTTGGGAGGCATTTTTTCTTTGAGAGAGGGCTCTGGTGAGGAGGGAGAGAGGTCTTTCGGAGAGAGAGAAATCATCGTCGAGCACTCCTTTAAGAATAAGGAAAACCTCAGAGGCCCTTCCTCTAGCGCCAATCTGTTGACGCAAGAATCTGGTAGTCGCCGAAATTTGCTAGAGTGGAGGCAGATGGGATCGCCGTCGGGAGACCTGCAAAATAAAGTCCCATCCAAAGTTGGTGGGGGGTGGCTCCAGCAGGACCCTTCGACGATCAAGTCAGCTCCAGTCAACAGGAATGGAGTGCTCAGTATGGAGTTCGGTAGAGTTTAGAGGAGGAGAGAAGGGTTTTCAAAATCTAACATAAGTGTATCCGGAGGGTCCTTTTTATAGAGGGAGCTTGTTGTAACCACCTTGATTAATGATTGTCGTAACTGTCCTGATCAATGCCGATTGTTATTGACTTGATAAATGTCGATCGTTATTGATTCGATAAATGCCGATCGTTATATCGTGTAACCGTAGCGGGATCGTCTGCAGAAATCCATCATAAGAAGTTTGGCTTTCATGGAAGTTCGGCCATTAAGAAGCCCATCCGTTGAAGAAGTCCGCAGGGAGTCCGACTTCCATAGAAGCCCGATCGCTGGAGAAGTCCACAAGGAGTCCGACTTTCGTAGAAGCTCGATCGTTGGAGGGAATTCGGCTCCCACAGGCGCCTGACTGTAATGATGGCGGAGAGAGTTCAGCTCTTGTGGAAGTCTGACTGAAGCTCGGTGGTTGAGTTCGGCTAGAGCCCGGCTGCTGGGTCCAAGGAGCTCAGTCGCTAAGTAGCTCGATCGGCTGAAGGGATTCGATCTTGATGCTGGGAGTCCGAAGGAGCTCGACGGCTGGGGAGTCAGAAGGAGCTCGATCGGTAAGTAGTTCGGATCGGCTGAACGGGTTAGAAGGAGCTCGACCGTTGGGAGTTTGAGGAGCTTGGCTGCTTGAAGGACTTCGGCTAAGGCCCGACCGCTGAGGAGTTCGGTCGGGGGAGGGGTTTGGCTCTGATAGGTCCGACTGAAGCTCGGCTGCTGAGCAGTTCAGCCATTGTAGGAGTTCAGCTAAGATCCATCCGTCGAAGCTCTTTCGTGGCTACTGGTTGCATTAGGCTGAGTATCGTACTGGACTTCAGGCAGGAGCGGGGTCTATCCCCAATATTCTTCATTGGTGATAGCAACTGGGATATTATATATACTTCTTGCTCTGATTTTGCATACAGTCCATCAATCACGTCTTTCCCCCCTTGATAGATAAGTTGTATAATAAACTTGCTAAGCTAGAACAAATGGCTCGTTTGTAGAAAGACGCGAATTATGTCGAACTTCAACAAGATCATGTTTATCGACTTTAATTTTCTTCTTTATATCATACCAATCATATTTGAATAGTATTATCTTATTTCCAGCATCATAATATTGCAGTTCTATAATTTCAAGTAACATCCCATAATAGTCGCGCTCATAATCATTGTAATAGCTTTCTTTGTCACAAACTTCACTATTCATTATTTTTCTGCCTTGGCCATAGTCAATTGTATGAAATTTGAATCCATTAATAAAGTATCCCTTATAGCTTTTCACTATCTATGAGGAATCTTGTGCTATATCCACTATACTATCATCAAATCCATTTCCAGCTGTGTTTGTCTATTCAATAAAAATATTAATGAATCTAGATAATCTATATATGGATAAAGAAATAATTTTATATGAAATATTTATTCACTAACCATATTTTTTAACCAACTTGCAAACTCCCATCCACGATATCTTTCCACCTCTTCATCACTTATCAAAGGATAGCATGCCCATATATAATCATCATATTGTCTATAATTGTATAAGAATTCAATTAGTAGCTACACATTTTCTTTCTAATGATATCACTATAAAGGTATAAGAAATTATATACTTAATAAAAGATTCGAGCTCATCATAATTTAGTAAGACATAAATATGTGCTACATTGTACTTAAAATCATCCATGTACCTGTGAGATCCATCAGGATCAAATAGTCGACCATGATGGAAGAAAACAGATAAAAGTCCCATAGGCCCCTCAACTCCTATGTCATTATTTTGTGAAATTCTATTCAATCATGTTTGAACCTCAGGTTCAAAGTAAAGTGAGCAAAAAATGAAGATTTCTTCTATAATATAAGCTTCACAAATCGATCCCTCGACACAAGCCTTATTTCATACTTTTTATTTTAAATAAAACATATACCAGAATCATAAATAAAGTAATTACTCCAACCAGTTAACAAGGTATATAAATAATTATCTTATAAAAAAAATTATGATTACTCAATTACTAACTTTACCTTTCAAATAGATACATCCAACGAAATTGAACAAATCCTCCAATTTTAGCCTCATAAGTAAGATGGACTGACAAATGCTCCATCGAATCAAAGAAACCTAGAAGAAAGATCTTCCCTAATTTACATAAGGTCTCAACAATATTTTTCTCCAACATCTCCATGTGCTCAACGCGTAAGATAGTAGAGCATAAGTCCCTAAAGAAATGGTTGAGCTTGACTAATACATCCCAAACAGGAGTTAGCAATAAGTCACGAAAAGTAATAGGCAATAATCTCGTCCATAAATACATGATAATCGTGACTTTTTAACCCATAAAATTTACATTCCTCTATATTCAAACATCGGGATATGTTTGAGGCATAGTCATCTAAAAACTTCAACTCCTTAACCCAATTGCAAACATCAATTTTCTATTTTCTAGTCAAACTATAAGTGGCCTTAGGTTTGTATACTCTCCCATTACCATCTTCTTACAACTCCAAGTGTGGGCGCTTACAATATATAGCAAGATCCAATCTAGCTTTTATATTATCTTTAGTCTTTCCTTTGATATCTATTACTGTGTTCAATACATTATCAAAAATATTTTACTCAATGTGTATGATATCTAAATTATGTTGAATCAGATTTGTTTGCTAGTAAGGCAACTCCCAAAAAATACTCCTCTTCACCCAATTATATTGGGTACCAAAATCAGGAATTTTTTTGTTTACCACCTTGGATGCCAAATGTAATATCAGAGAGACTCTGTACTCTTTGCAATAACTCATCCCAGATAACCGAAGAGGGAAAAGAGATTTTTTAATTGTACCTCTCTTAAAGGTATCCTACTATTTTCTGTAGGAGTGATTAATTTGAAAGAACTAGTGATGATAATCAAAAAAAGATGCCTTTCTATCCTTCTCTAAAGTAAATGCCTTAGTACACTCCATACAATAAGGATAAGTCATTTTTCCATGTGTGCTCCATTCCTGATAGCATGGCATATGCAGGAAAAATTCACTAATTGTCCATAAAAGTGCTACTCTCATTTGAAAATTCTGCTTTTGATGAATGTCATAAGTATTGACCCCTGTACTCCATAATATTTTTAACTCATTAATCAAAGGTCTAAGGAATACATCAATATGCTTGCCCGGACATTTTGGTCCTGGTATGACCATATTTAGGAACATATATGGTTGTTTGAGACACATCCAGGGAGGCAAATTATACATGGTTATAATCACTAGTCAATAAGAATAAGGAGTTGATGAGTGGATAAATGGATTAAATCCATCTGTACACAATCCAAGTCTCACATTTCTCAAATCAAAGGCAAAGTCAGGATGGATTCAATCGAAATGCTTTCATGCCTCACTATTACATGGATGTGCTATAGTACCATCAACACACCTATTCACCATATGCCATGTCATATGCTCAGTAGTTTTTGAGGACATGTAAAGTCTCTGAAGTCTCTCTGTGAGAGGGAGAGAGAGGTTTCAACCAAACCAACCTCTATGAATTCAAAATTCAAAAAAAAAAATTTGAACTGGTCCAACACTTGACCAGGTCAAAGAGAGAAAAAAAGGGGGCACAAATTTCTTCTCTTCGTGTAAGAAACTTACGTAAAAAAAAACAAAGATGGACATGGCCAAGGTAGAAAAGTCAAACATGAGGTGGCACATGAGGAGGTTTAAATTCAAATAGGATTTGAATTAGTTCAAGTTGGTTTCAACCAAACAAAATTAATTTAAAACCAACTAGACCAGATTAAATCCAACCAAATTAGTCTTAACCCAATCTATTTAATTTTTAATTAAATTAAAAATTAATTTGGTCCAACCTCTGATCAAATTAGGATCAAATCTACCATAGCGATTAGGCCAACTCATGACCTAATCAGGTCAAACCCAATCAAATCCAATTCGATCAAACTTGATCAAATCCTCATCGCTCAATCAAATTGAGCTAATCAATAATTAAATTACTAATTAATTTTCTAATAAACATAAAATCCCAATCGGATGGGAGTTTGGGCAATAGAGTTCTATCATTATGAAACTCTCAAAAAATTCCAATCCAGTGGGACTCTTGAATCCAGTATCCCAAACGAATGGTACTCATGATCATAGAGTTCTAGACCAGTGAAACTCCTGATCAAAGAGCCCCAAATGAGTGAAACTCAGAGTTTCAATCCATCAGGACTCTAGATCAGCTATTAGATCAGGTAGTAATTCCTATTGTGTGTGACCCCATAGTTCGAATCCTAAGCCAGTAGCACAGAAACTGATTTTTTGTACTAATTGATGTGACCATCTAGCAATGGTACCCAACATCCGAATAGGTTGAATTTGTCGCAACACAACATCGATAAACCTGTGGAATATGATTATCATATAATTCATCCCTTTAATCTCTGTGCATAGGATGACTTTAGGATTTGACTGTCAATCCTAAAAGATACATCTAAATCATGTCTCAAAGTAATTAATCCTGTGACCCCTCATAAGGACTACCCTGGCTAAGGCTTTGCTAAATTGAAACACCATTTAACACAACTCCTGAATTTAGGAGTGGTCAATCCCATCTTGATACTGTTGAAAATGTATCTCAAAGTCAATCGTCAATCTGTTAACGATTAGACCATATATTTATAATTATATATAAATTATAAATTAATAAAAGTTATTTTGACATTTTTCATCATAAATTTTATTATCTTCTAATGAACTTCTGTGTTGTGATGAAGTCCTTAGGACTATCTAGATTCGACAAAGGAGGATTTGTCATTTAGTTCTTAAATAGTTCATGACCAAATGATACGTTGTTACTTAGGACGATAACGTTTATCAAATATAGATCATTGTATGCCATATAGGTTGGTTGTCCTCATAACCAAGGAGTATTAAGACACTGATATGGCATGCAAGTAAGATGTATGGGTACATCTGCACTGAACGTGATCAACTTTGGGACTTCTCTTCTATCAAGATTAGCTTCAATGGAATATAGGTATAAATGTTCCTCCGATCTGAGATCACTATGGTGACTTTCAAGCAACTCACTATATTTTGATGCCAGACTATCTGAATTTCTAATTCTATGATGAAAGATTTTTAGGCACGGTCAAATACTTATGGAGTCGGTGTGTATATCAAGATAGGATTGACCACTCCTAATTTCAGGAGCTATGTTCAATTATATTTCAATTTAGTAAAACCTTGGTCAGGATAGTCTTAGTGAGGAGTCACAAGACTAATTACTTGGAGACATGATATGAATATATTTTTTAGGATTGATAGTCTAACTCTGAGTCATCTATTACACAGAGGTCATAGGGATGAATTATACGGTAACCATATTCGCGTAGGTTCTGAATATTGCGATTGCGATTATTCGACCTATCCGAACGTCGAATACCATTGTTAGATGGTCACTTTGATTAGTATAGAAATTAGTTTCTATGTTACCGACTTAGTTTCGGACCTGTGGGGTCACACACATTAGGAGTTCCTACCTGATCTGATGGCTGATCAAGAGTTCCATTGGTCTAGGACTCTATGTTCAAGAGTCTCACTGGACTAAGACTCTATGATCAAGAGTCCTACTAGACTGAAACTCTGAGACCTACTTATTTGAAACTCTCTGATCATGAGTCCCGATAATCTAGGATACTATGGTCAAGAGTTCCACTGGACTGGGACTCTGTGATCAAGAGTCCTACTAGACTGAAACTTTATGATCAAAAATTCTACTGGACTGAGACTCTGAGTTTTACTTATCTGAGACTCTTTGATCAAGGATTTTACTACTTTGAGACTCTATGATCATGAGTTTGATTCGTTTGGGATACTGGTTCAAAAGTCCCATTGATTTAGGACTCTTCAAGAGTTTCATGTTGATAGGACTCTGTTGTCCAGTAACCCATTTGATTTGAACTCAAATATTTTTAGAAGATTAATTAGTAATTTAGTTATTAATTAGCTTAATTTGATTGAGCGATGAAAATTCGATCAAGTTCAATTGAATTTAATTTGATTGGATTTGATCCGATGAGGTCATGAGATGACCTAATCGCTATGGGAGTTTTGATCCTGATTTGATCAGAACATAGATCTAATTAATTTTTAATTTGATTAAAATTTGATTAGATTAGGCTAAGCCTAATTTGGTTGGATTTAAGTTGATTTAATTGGATCTAAATTAATTAGTTTGGTTGAAATCAATTCGGACCAAGTCAAATGAAGCTTGAATTTAAATTCTCCCATGCGCCCACCATTTTTGACTTTTCCACTCTGCTTCCCACGCCCTTCCTTTTGTTTGTTAAATATTTTTTGAAAAATAAAAATATGTATGCAGAAGGAGAGTCCTTCTACGTGTTAAACATAAGGGAGGGGGCATTGGATAAGGATAAGAGGCTCATTTGATTTTTGAAATCAAGTGAGTGGTTAAAACCTCTCAACCACTTAATCCTTATAGTTTTCCATGTAGTTTTCCCATAGTATTCATGTCAATAAACAATGAGAATTTTTGTGCATATATGAGAAGAGGTTAGCATTATGTGATAAAAATTTTAGAGTATTTGGACATCAGTTCTGAGCAAAAAAAATCTTGGAGTGAAGGTAAATAGGATCCTATAGCACTTTACTTTTTCCTCATCCCTTTCTTCTCTTATGATTTTCATCTCTAAGGATATCCTATTTTTAGATATGATCTAAATAAGAATTATAGATCTAAAAGTTATCTTTTCATAAAAATTTATTTCATAAAAAAACTCCATACAGAGAGGGCGTGATAGGATTTTTAGTGTATAAGGATTTTTGGGTCGAGGAAAATCCTAAATTTGAAAATCTAGGTTCGAATGGAGAGATCGAGTGCTGTGAGCATCGGATCATCACCAAATTTGAAATACATCTTCATCATACTCCAATATTTATATTCTAATTTTTTAAAATATCTAAAAAATTAAAAAATATACTATCAATTGGATCGATCATGATCATCCATCGAAGGCTCCAACGATGAGCTAGCACTCCAGTGGGACTGATCGGAATCAAGAGCTTTATGTAGACCAAGCATAGAGGTCGAATACGTATGTGGCTTTCATAAAAAAATATTATATTCTGAATATGTAGATATAGTAAATAGTTTATTACATAGTTTTATTTTCAGATCTATTGATGTATGCATGCATATTATGTTTAAATCTTAATATGTAGAGTTAAATAATCTGATATGATTAATAAATAATTAATTAAATTAATAATTTTTTACTACATCATTATTATTTTTAAAATATTTTTTAAAAATAGCATGGCAAATCCTGCACTATTTTGTTCATTTGGTATCAGAGTAAGGTTCTTTAAACATGATATGCTTGCATATTTAGATTAATAATTTAGATTTGATCTAAATATTGATGTAATAATTAAAATAATTAGATCTAAAAAATTAAATTTCAGATCATACAGACTGTAGATTATCTTGCTATAGGGTTTACCCCCTACAGTGAAAAGATCATTCTAGTACGTTGTTGATCTATATCATTAATCATGAAATTACTAGATTTGATCTAATATTTTTATGATTTAATTATATTAGGCTTTAATTTGATTTATGATCATGAATGCATAATTAGATAAAGTTTGATTCATGATTTCATAATTATGTAGTGTACATAGTTTTAGATTAAACCCGATAACTAGTGTTGTTTGTAAATTAAGATGATTTAATTTTGAAATGAGTCGACTCAATTGATGAACAATGCTAAGTTGTAAAGAACCTTTCAAAATTAAAAATACTTTTGAAATGCCAAATCCTAACCCTCAGTCCATAAACTTAATTAAAAATTAAGTATAATGATTTAGTATCTAAAATAATGAATTAAAACTCTAAGTCATTAATCATAAACTTCTGGGTTATTGGGTTAGCTGAATTAGGTCCATAAATTGGGTTAGACCAAAGGTTAGTTAAAAGATGGACTAATTTAGAGTAATTGATCAAATCTAATTAAATGTTAATTTAGAATACGTCAAGAACTCTATAGACTCAATTACAATAGTTGTAGTTGGTCAAGTCTATGCCTTTAACAAGGACCAAATGGACTTGATTCAAGGCTACGCAGTCAAATCCAAAATTACTAGGTTGGTCAAATTAAAATGAATGAACCAGATGGTGTCTAAGGTAAGTTTGGCAGTTTGACCAGTGATTTTTAATTGGGAGCTACTCGCACTGATTTGATCTTTGATGAGTTAATGGCATATCTCTTCCACTGATCTCTCTTATCTGACCATCTTGGTGAGTTAGATTTTGATTAGATCATTTGATGATTTAGACTCATCCATGTCTATTGGATAAATCAGTCTGACTGATTTAGGTGCTCCTAATGCCAGCTTAGATTAGATTCTTTTCTGACTTGGTGAAGTCAGTGGGTGGATCAAAATTGGCTCACTGAATTTTTTTAAATTGATTAACTAAATCCTCTAAAATTATTAGATTCTTAAAAATAAAATAATTATATAGATAACTAAATCATAGCCTCCCATTAAGTTGAGTGATAATGGATTCATTAATATAATGATCATTGGAGGCCCAAAGACCTGGTAATTATTGACTAATGAAATTATCATTCATAAAATGATAATTTGGTTAAGTCTTTCTGATGGTGGTTAGGTTGGCCGACCAAAGTCGAGCCTGATCATTTATTGATTAGATAAGACCAAATATGGTCATGTTAATGGTTGGACCTAATCAAACCTTTTTTAGTAGAAGCCAAAGCCTACTGATTAGGTCTATGGGGCAAAATCAATGTTACTAGTTGTTTAGAGAAATAATTAATTTTGAATCTACCCATAGGTGCACATGGGTTGACCAACCAAAGTTGGGCTCTTGTGTAGTCTATGTGGATTCTAGTACCCACTAAGAAATTAGAGTAATTCCTCGAATTAGAAGTAGAGGCTATCAATTTGTATAAAATAGTGGAAGGACCTTTAGACTAAAGTCCAAGTCTTTAGGATTAATAATTCATATACTAATTAGGTTTAGTTTTTTTTTTCTGTGCAGACATGGCCACTAACCTATCGCTCCGATCATTGTTAGACCATGACAAATTAATGGGACCCAACTATGATAGCTGGTATCGTAAGTTGAAAATCATCCTAAAGCATGAGCGGATCCTTTATGTGGTAATGGATCGAGCACCTGAGAAGCCAGCCCCGAATGCTGGGGGAGCGATCCAAGACACTTATTTGAAGTAGCTCAATGACCACACCATAGTTCGATGTATAATGCTGGCGGCAATGAATGATGAGTTCAGTAGCAGGTTTGAAAATGCCCAACCATAAAAGATGCTTCAAATATTGAACGACTCTTTTGGTACGTCGGATGATGTTGAAAGGCATAAAATAAGTTATGCCATTTTCAACGCTCGAATGAGGGATGGGGCCTCAGTCACCGATCATATATTGTACATGATCGAGATGATTAAGCGCCTTAGCAAGTTGGGCTTTCCTCTGCACGAGCAGCTTGGTAAGGATGCGATCCTTAATTCTTTATCCAAGTTCTTCCTCCCCTTTCTAACTCATTTTAGAATGACAAAGTCTGCAGTGAACTACCACGGCTTGTTGGAGTTGCTGCAAAACTTTGAGAAGGATCACTAACTCCACAAGAAGATGGTGAATATAGTGGGAGGGTCTTCTTTTGGTCGTCGACCCTTTAAGAAAGGAAAGAAGAACAAGAAGAAAAAAAATAAGGTGCGGCCGCATGCTGGGATGACTGCACAGGGTCAAACCAAGAAACACAAGCCTGATTAGAGCCAGGTAGAGTACTTCTACAAGAAGCAGGGGCACTAAAAGAGGAACTGTCCTCTGTACATTGCCTTCCTGGATCCGAACAGGCCGAGGAAGAAGCAAGTGGTTGCTGGGTAAGGTAATTATATGATAACATCTTATAATTTTTTTTTATTTGATTCTACTACCTAGGTATTAGATACTGAAAGTCTTTATCATATTTATAATTCTATGCAGGGCTTGCAGGTCAGTAGGAGATTTGATCAAGATGAGAGGTTCCTGAACGTTGGAGATGGAATATAAGTTCCAATTCTAGCTTTAGGAATCATGAACTTTGTAATCAATTCAAATAAGGTTATTCTTAATGAACGTCATTATTGTCAAGCTTTCTTATTAAATGTCATTTCTGTAGGCCTTTTGGCCATGAATGATTTTGAAATATCAATAAAAAAAAAATTTTGTAATATCATTTTGAATGGTGTTACAATTTTGATTGGACAATTGAATAACAGAATTTATTTGCTTTCTATGCTCGTTAATGTGGTTTAATCCTCCAGTAAATGTCCTAGAATTAGTGATGTATCTGATGTCTACCTTTGACACTGTAGGCTAGGTCATATTAATAAGAATAGAATTAACAGGTTAGCTCAAGAAGGAATTCTTGATGTTAGTAATTATGAGTCACTTCTGACCTGTGAGTCCTGTCTTCTTGGTAAGATGACCAAGTCATATTTTACTAGAAAAGATGAACAAGCCACTGAACTCTTAAGTTTAGTACATTCAGATGTATGTGGACCCATAAGCTCAAGTGCTAGACATGAATATTCCTACTTCATAACTTTCATAGACGACCTATCGAGATATGAGTATGTCTATTTAATGAAGCATAAGTCAGAGTCATTTAAAATATTAAAACTATTTCGAAATGAGGTAGAAAAGTAAACTAGAAAGAGTATTAAAACTCTTTGATCTGACCGAGGGGGTGAGTACCTTTTCAATGAATTTTTGATATATCTTGGGGAGAATGAAATTCTCTCCCAATGGATCCCTCCTAAAGCACCACAACATAATATTGTGTTTGAAAGGAGAAATCAGACCTATTGGATATGGTTCGATCCATGATGGGGTTTGCTGGTTTGCTGATCTCTCTATGGGGATATACACTCGAGTCAGCTTGTTACATTCTAAATAGGGTTCTGAGTAAATCTATTAATAAAACACCATATGAAATATGGATAGGGCGTAAGCTAATGCTTTCACACCTTAGGATTTGGGGGTGTCTGGCCTACGTCAAACATTTGATGACAGACAAGCTTGGACCTAGGTCTAATAAGTGTAGTTTTGTAGGTTACCCAAAAGAAACCAAAGGATACTACTTCTATCTTGCTGATGAGCAAAAAATATTTGTCAGTTTTAAGACAGTTTTTTTAGAAAAGAAGTTTCTTGGTGAAGGAACTAATGCTTTCAAGGTCGAACATGATGAAGTATGATAGATGGAAGAATGGACATAAGTTGTTGAACCTGAGTTGGATCTGATTAGATTAGATCCAGAATCCATCATAGAAGCATCCTTAAGAAGATCTGGTAGAATACCACATCAACTGGATAGATACTATAGTTTTTTAGTCCGAAATGGGGATCCTATCGAACTCGATGAAAATGATCAGGACCTGTTAGTGCAAAATCTGATTATCATCAAATCCAGCTGGAGTGGAGGAGGACGAGGTCGCCATCGGTGACCTGTAAAATAAAGTCCCATCCAGAGCTGGTGGGGGTGGGTCCAGCAGGATCCTCCGACGATCAAGTCAGCTCTTCTGGCCAACAAAAATGGAGTGCTCTGAAATGAGTTCGACAGAGTTTAGAGGAGGAAAAGAGAGCTTAAAGCAAACATATCTGAAGGATCCCTTTTTATAGATGGAGCTTGTTGTAACTGCCTTGATTAATGACTATCGTAACCATCCTGATAAATACCGATCGTGATTGACTTGATAAATATCGATCGTGTTGTCTTGATAAATGATAATCATAATTATCGTAATAATTATAACAATTCAGTAGTGGGATCATCTGTAGGAATCCGTCCAAAGGAACAGTCTATAAGGAGTTCGGCTTTCATAAAAGTTCGACTGAAGAAGGAGTCTGGAAGGAGTTCAGCTCCCATAGAAGTTCGACTGCTGGAGGAGTCCAGAAGAAGTTTGGCTTCCATAGAAGCTCGATTGCTAGAGAAGTCCGAAAGAAGTTTACTTTCGTAGAAGTCTGGCTGCTGGAGGAGTTCGGTCGTTGAGGAGTTCGATCGAGGCTCGATCGTTAATGAGTTCGACCGACTGAAAGAGTTTGAAAGGGGCTCGACCGCTGAAGCTTTTTCGTGACTACCGATTGCATTATCGGTTGAGCATCCGACTGGACTTCGATGGGAGTGGGATTTATCCCCAACAATAGTCCCCCCACTCCTGAGTTTGAAATTCGAAGGAAAGAAGTACCAAAATAGGCGACTGCCGAAGTCCTTTCTTGGGCTCCGCACCCATTGAAGTCGAAGCTCGGAGGATCATATCTCCTACAGTCGAGGTTGGCTCGGAGAGATCTCATCTCCTATGGTCAAGGTTGATATGGGCGCTCGGGGGAGATCTTATCTCCAACAATTGAGATTGGTTTGATCGATTGGGGGAGATTTTATCTTCTACGGTCGAGGTTACCTCGAAGGATATATCATCTCCTACGGTCGAGGTTAATACGGGCACTTAGGAGAGATCTTATCTCCTACAGTCGAGGTTGGCCCGATCGCTCAGGGGAGATCTCATCTCCTATGGTCGAGGTTGTTGTTGGTGCTTGGAGGAGATCTTATCTCCTACAACCAAGGTTGCCTCGAAAAAGATCTTATCTCCTGCGATCGAGGTTGATGTGGATGCTCGAGAGAGACCTTATCTCCTACAACCGAGGTCGGCCAGACCCTCGGGAGAGATCTTATCTCCTACGGTCGTGGTTATTATGGCGCTTGGGGGAGATCTTATCTCCTGTAGCTAAGGTTGGCCTAGACCCTCGAGGGAGATCTTATCTCCTATGGCCGAGCTTGCCTCAGGGGAGATCTTATCTCCTACGGCTGAGGTTGATATGGGTGCTCGAAGGAGATCTTATCTCCTACAACCGAGATCGGTCCGAACCCTCGATGGAGATCTTATCTCCTACGATCGAGGTTATTGTAGGCACTTGAAGGAGATCTTATCTCTTGCAGCCGAGGTTGATGCGGGCGCTCAGAGGAGATCTTATCTTCTACAGTCGAGGTCGGCTTGGATCCTTAGGAGAGATCTTATCTCCTACGGTCGAGGTTGATACGGGTGCTCAAAGAAGATCTTATCTCCTACAGTCGAGATCAGTTTGGACCCTCGGGAGAGATCTTATCTCCTACAGTCGAGGTTGAAGGACTTTGGTCGGCTCATGTTAGGACGAGATTCTCCTCCTATTTCTAACATGGCAACTATTGACTGCTTCTTCTTTGTCATCACATAGTTTTTGCACCCAGAAATAATATTATTGAAATGAAAGAATTTTACCAAAGGAAAGTTACTGGCAGCACATCTCCAGATTTTCTATGCTTTAGGATCATGGGGGCGTTGTTCCTCCGAGTTTCCTTAGGTGGTAAGTCCTCTATCTCAAGTTGGCCTTCTCAATTTGGAGCAAGCTTCTCTTGGCTTTGACGTTGGGGGGTGGCCGATCTCCTTATCGTTCCTTCCACATTGGTGGTTCTAGCTCCTGGGGGGAGGACTTCTTCGCATCCTTCCATTGGAGCTTCCACACTCCCGAGTCTGAGGGGGAGTTCGAGCTCGCCTACGCTCAGAAGAAGTTTGAAAATGTGGTCGAGCTTCACTCAGCTTTTCTTCATCGTCCTTACTCCTGAAGGCCTCTTTAGCCTAGGCATAACCTTCGGTCCGAGCCACCAGATTGGTGAAGTTCCTAGGATACTTCTTCTCTAGGAAGAATAGCAAGTCATTAGGCCGCCCTTGAGAGCGGTCATGGCGACCGACTAGTCCAGATCCTGGACCTCCAATGCCGCGGTGTTAAACTAGATGACATAAGCCTGGATGGATTCCCCCTGCTTCTGCTTGACATTCATCAAAATATCTGAATCTTGGTGCGGGCATCGACTGCTGATGATTGATGGCTCATCTGGTCAAAAGAGAAGATCGTACCTAACTTCAATGTCGAGTATTAGTTTCTCACTGCTTCCTTTAAGATAGATGGAAGGCTCGGCACAGTATAGTGTCTGAAGCACCGTGGAGTAGCATCATGATTTGGAAGGCCTTTAGATGATTGACTGGATCAGAAGTTTCATCATAGCTTTTGAATTGAGGAAGCTCGAAGTTCGGCGGGATGGGCTCTTGCATAATTTGGGGGGAGAAAGGAGGATCGGTGTAGACGTCAGCATAGTGAGCCGGGGCGACGTGGTCGAGCTCCTCAATCCATCAGTCCATCTTCCATAGTCTATGATCGAGGGCGTCGTCTTGGTTGCAGATCTTAGGGGGCTTCCGACTACAAATGAAAAAGGTCTCCTCCAGAGGAGAACCATGATCTAAACATGGATCCTCGACTCTTTATTTTTCCTTCTTAGGGGTGATGGATATGTTAGCCCAGGTACTCTTTCTTGGGGCCAGTTTTCGATATCCCAATGGTGGGTTTTCTGGTGGAGTCACCGTCGGAGGCTGCTGTATGGCCCGCATTGCCTCCATGAGGCCACGGACCTGCTGGACAAGCAGGTTAAATTGCTCCGCATCTACCATGGGTATAGATGGAACTTGAGTTACCGAGACTGAAGCAGGAGCAAATGGATCTGGATGGGATCGGGCCGTAGAGGCTGTCGATCGTCGGGTCGAAGCTCTCTTGGGAGGCATCTTCTCTTGGAAAAGAACTCTGGAGAGGAAGGAGGGAGATCTCTGGAGAAAGATTATCGCTGAGCACTCCTTTAAGAACAAGGGGACCTCAAGATTACCTCAAGAATAGAGGCGGCCCTCCTTCTAGCACCAAATCTGTTGATGCAGAATCTGATTGTAGCTGAATCTAGCTGGAGTGGAGGAGGATGAGGTCACCGTCGGTGATCTGCAAAATAAAGTTTCATCCGAAGTTGGTGGGGGTGGCTTTGGCAGGATCCTCCGACGATCAAGTCAGCTCTTCTGACCAACAGAAATGGAGTGCTCTGTAATGAGTTCGGTAGAGTTTAGAGGAGGAGAGGAGAGCTTAGAGCAAACATATCTAGAGGATCTATTTTTATAGATGGAGCTTGTTGTAACTGCCTTGATTAATGACTGTTGTAACCATCTTGATAAATGTCGATCGTGATTGACTTGATAAATATTGATCGTGTTGTCTTGATAAATGACAATCATAATTATCGTGATAGTTGTAACCATTCAGTAGTGGGATCACCTAGAGGAATCCATCTGAAGGAACAGTTTGTAAGGAGTTCGGCTTCCATAAAAGCCCGACTGGAGGAGTCCGAAAGGAGTTCGGCTCCCATAGAAGTCCGACTGCTGGAGGAGTTCTAAAGAAGTTTGGCTTTCATAGAAGCTCAATTACTAGAGGAGTCCAGAAGGAGTTCGCTTCCGTAGAAGTCCGACTACTAGAGGAGTTCGGTCGCTGAGGAGTTCGATCGGGGCTCGGTCGCTAATGAGTTCGGTCAGCTGAAGGAGTTGGAAAGGGGCTCAGCCACTGAAGCTTTCTCATAACTATCGATTGCATTGTCAGCTGAGCATCCAACTAGACTTCAGGGGGAGCGGAGTTTATCCCCAACAATAGTTCCCCTAATCACCTATATGGATACAATGCAGAGATCCAACTCTGAGAAATGGCTTGAGGCCATAAAATATGAGATGAAATTCATGAAGGTTAACAATGTATGGACATTGGTTGACCCACCCGAAGGGGTAAAATCCATAGAGTGTAAATAGGTCTTCAAAAGAAAAAGAGGCACATACGGAAAGGTGGAGATCTATAAAGTCCATCTGATTATCAAGGGGTATCGTCAATGTTATGGTATTGACTATGATGAGATGTTCTCTCCTATGGCAATGCTCAAATCCATTCGGATAATGCTTGCCATAGCTGTCCATCTGGATAATAAAATCTGACAGATGGATGTGAAAATAGCTTTTCTAAATGAAGAAGCTGGATGAAGAGGTGTATATGATACAACTTGAAGGTTTCACATTCATAGATGAGTCTAAGGTGTGTAAGCTTCAGAGGTCCATTTATGGACTAAAGCAGGCATCTCGAAGTTGGAACATATGATTTGATAGAATAATCAAAATGTATGACTTCGTTAAGAACGAAGAGGAGCCCTACATATACAAATGGGCTAATGGTCCAGCAATAGTATTCCTAGTATTGTATGTGGATGATATTCTCTTAATCGAAAATGATGTCCTTGCATTATAAGGAATAAAGATCTAGTTGTCATCATAGTTCTCCATAAAAGATCTGGGAGAAACTTTCTATATTCTAGGAATGAAGATTTATAGAAATAGATCTAAAAGATTTCTTAGATTGTTCCAGTCCACGTACATTGATACTGTGCTGAAATGGTTTAACATGAAAAATTCTAAAAAAGGCTATCTACCGATAAGTCATGAAATTTTTCTTTTAAAGAGGGATTGTCCAACAACACCTCTAGATAGAGAGCATATAAATAGAATACTATATGCTTCAGTAGTTGGTTCTATAATGTACGCCATGATATATACGCGATTAGATGTGGCATACTCACTAGGTGTAGTGAGTAGATACCAATCTAATCTAGGAGAGAATCATTGAAAGATTGTTAAAACCATTCTGAAGTATTTAAAAAATACTAAGGACCAGTGGCTTGTATATGGTGAATCGAACTTAAAACTTATGGGATTCATAGAATTCAATTTTCAGTCCGATCATGATGATAGCAAGAGTGTATCGGAAAATATATTTATCCTTAATGATGGAATCATTTGCTGGAAGAGTTCCAAGCAGTACACTATGGCCGATTCAGTTTATGAGGTGGAGTATGTCGCTGCATTAGATGCTACCAAAGAAGTGGTGTAGCTAAGAAAATTCATCACCAATCTTGGAGTAGCACCCTCCCTTGATGGTCCAGTTCTGCTCTATTGCGATAGCTCTAGAGACATTGCTCAGGCGAAGCAACCAAAGGCACACCAGCGGACGAAGCATATTCTGCACCACTACCATCTTGTCTGAGAGATTATGGATCGAGGTGATGTCGACCATCAGAAGATCGACGAGAAGGAGAACTTAGCCGACCCATTTACTAAAGCTATTGCGGTGAAGGAGTTCGATGACTTTAAGTCGAAGATAGGTATTAGATACTGCACTGATTGGCTTTAGTCCAAGTGGAAGATTGTTGGAAATGTGTCCCAAAGTCAATTATCAATCTATTGATGGTTGGACCATATATTTATAATTGTATATGAATTATAAATTAATAAAAGTTATTTTGGCATTTTTCATCATAAATTTTATTGTCTTCTAATAAACTCCTATGTTGTGATGAATTTCTTAGGACTATCTAGATTCGACAAAGGAGGATTTATCATTTAATCCTTAAATGGTTCACGACCAAATGATATGTTGTTACTTAGGACGATAATGTTTATCAAGTATAGATCATTGTGTGCCATATAGATTGGTTGTCCTCATAACCAAGGAGTATTGAGATATTGATATGGCATGCAAGTGAGATGTATGGGTATATCTGCACTGAATGTGATCAACTTTGGAGCTTTTCTCCTATCAAGATTAGCTTCGATGGAATATGGGTATAAATATTCCTCCGATCTGAGCTCACCACGATGACTTTCAAGCAACTCACTGTATTTTGGTGCTGGACTATCTGAATTTCTAATTCAGTGATGGAAGATTTTTGAGCATAGTTAAGTACTTATGGAGTCGGTGCATGTATCAAGATGGGATTGACCACTCTAGATTTCAGGAGCTATGTTCAATTATGTTTCAATTTAGCAAAACCTTGGCCAAGATAGTCTTAGTGAAGAGTCATGAGACTAATTACTTTAAGACATGACATGGATGTATTTTCTAGGATTGATAGTCTAATCCTGAGTCATCTATTAAACAGAGATCATAAGGATGAATTATATGGTAATTATATTTGCGTAGGTTTTGAATATTATGATTGCGATTATTCGATCTATCCGAACGTTGGGTATTATTGCTAGATGGTTGATAGGAACACGATGTTGTCGTTAAGACACCGTGTTTATCAGTTTAATCCGACTTCTTAAAATCATTGAAAATGCGTAGATAGTAGTGAGTCGGGTCGAATCCACAGGAAAGGTAGTATTTTAGATTTGAAATCTTTGATTTTTAAAAGAAAAAGAAAAAAAAGAGTTTTAGGATCAAAAGTGAAGTTGGAAAAGTGAAAATTAAAAAGTGCAGGAATTTAAACTTGGTACTAAGATCTACTAGTTAGATCTTAGCATCTACTTGCAAAGCAATAATTTAAAGTGCAAAAATTAAATTATAATAAAAATAAAAAGCAAGAAATTAAAATGCAAAAATAAAATTTTTATTAATTAAAATTTTAAAATTTAAATACATAAAATTTAAAAAGAAAAAAATAAAATAAAATAGCCTGATCTCTGATCTTGGATCGGCATTGGCAGAAAGATGGTGTAGAAGCTCGGCTCTTCTTCTCGGCACCCGTTGCTTCGAAGCAGCCTTTAACCCATAGCCTGGCTTCGCCCTGTACCAAAGCTTCACCTTGATCGGAGATATTGATTTTTGGATGGCCTGGGGTCCTTTTTATAGAGCTAGGAGGGCTGGATATTTTTTCTAAAGGCAATATGGGACTAATAGCCTTTGTAATCATCAAAATACAAAAAATTTGGATAAAATTTGAATCAAAATAGCTCTGATATGACTCTGATAAATCTGATAAAATCCAGCCATTCAATAGGAAATCCAACGGTCCAAAAATCATCAAAATCGGATGCAGATAAGCTCAGATCGGGTCGGATTAAATTCTGGCCGTTGGATCGCGCTTGATCGAGGAAATCTGGCCGCAAATCACGTGCTTCGGGAGTCTTGATCACCGCCGGACAGCATTCTGGACCGTCGGATCATCGCCTGGATCGAGCGCTGCCATCCGATGGTGATCCGCGTGATGTTTGTATAGCTGAATAAAATTCGGAAGCAACCACAGCCGTCCGATCCTGACCGCAAACAACCACATCCGTCCGATCGCGCAATCACTGTTCCCATGGACCGCGTGGACCGGCCGCACCGCACACCGCAACCAATCAGCGCCTTCTGTTGTCGAGACGAAAAGACTAAATTACCCTTGTGAGCCGCGATAAATTTCTGTAGACCCTTTAAGGGGTCTAGGTCCACCACGTGGCAATCTCTGATTCGCCGGAATTTTGCTGAGCTGGCGGTCCACGCCTGGATCGTGGACCGGCTGATGGCTTCAACGGCTGAGTCGGCTTTGATGGCTTGGCTTGGCTTGGTGGCTCGGCTTGCGGAGCCGGCTGAGCCATTTTCTTTTTTATTTAATTTTTATTTATTTTATATTTTTAAAAATTCATATCTTTTCCATTTTAGCTCCGTTTTACTTGAAATTTATTTTGTTGTGATCAAAAAAATGAGCTCTTTCTATTGATAATAAAATTTTATTTTTTAATTTTTATTTTTTATTATTTTTTAATTAATTTTTTAATTAATAAAAATATGAATTTTTTAAAAATTATATATAAATTGATTAATAATTTTTAAAAATTAATATAAATTAATTAATAAATTAATACTTTTATTGATGAATTTATGATGCTTATCACACCCCCCAACTTAAGCTTTGCTCGTCCTCGAGTAAAGAAAGAATTTAGTTTTAAATACCTTTTAACTTTAGAGTTTCGAATTTTACCTAAGCAATTTTCAAAATGGCCATTGATATTCAGTAGAGCTTAAATGAGATATATCATTGGGGTATTAATACTTATCAATAGAAAAATTAAGTAAAGAACATTAAATTTTTCAGAACTTTTTCTAAATTATTCCACTTTTATCTCTGATTTGTCTAAACTTTCATATAGGCAGGTGTATTGCTACTTCCATCCTTCATTTATTAATTTTTATTTTTACATTGCCCACTTTTTGATGCGAATATCATTGCTTACTTAGGCAACGGGACCCGGTTACTCGGTGGGAAACCAATGTTTTTTTTTTTTTTTTTTTTTTTTTTTTAACGTTGTACCACTATTGAGTGTCTTAACTCCTTAAGCTTTCTATTTGATCCATGTAGCGAGTCTTGGGCCAATGACTCCCAAACCAGTTGGCTTTAGGGCACTAGGTATAGAATACCCCTCGGGCTTACTAGCTCGAATCAAATAGGCTACGAGTTAAGACTAGCTTTACAACGAGCTTCTTTGCCCTTCCCACCTTTTGACGCGAAACTCAATGCTTGCTTAGGCAAAGAGGCCCGGTTACTCAGTGAGAAGTACTTGGAAACTATTTTATTAAAATAAATTTTTATATGAAGAAACGTATAGTTACCCTACACAAGCCTATAAAAAGTAGACTTTTCTTTGATGCTAGTAGAAATAATTAGAAATGCTCCAAGAAAAATTTTTTTATGTTCTAGACTTAACTCTTTATTGAATTTTCTTAATACTTGATTCCTCAATATCTCACAGATTCTCTGATCTGTGCATCAATTTTCTTTTAAAAATGCTTAGTTTAATTCGATTCTTAAGCATAATCAAGGTATCTAAATACTAAATACTAACTTTTTTCGAGGACTTAAAATTTTAAAATTTTTATTTTTCTCTCCCCCCAACTTAATCGACATTGTCCTCAATGGAGAAGAAAAAATAAAGGATGTAATAAAGAACATGGAAAGAATACACCTAACTCAGTATATATATATATATTTTTTTTGGTCCAGCACATGCCTTTGAAAATTTGAGCTCTCCCTCCAACTTATTCAAATTATCCTAAAAAAATAAACTAAAAAAAGATAAATTAGATAAAAACTAAATATTGGGTTGCCTCCCAACAAGCGCTAAGTTTACCGTCTTCAGCCAGACACAATGCAGCTCACTATCCTGTGTCGAATATTGGATTGACAAATTTCCAATGGTTTTGGATTGCCAATCTCAGAAAGTTGATTTTATAATCCCATTATTGATATATTCATTGTTAATTTTTAGGGATATAATTTTATGATTCCATTCTCAGACCCATGTTTATTAAGAATTTCTCCTATTTGTTTCTTCTAAAATGCTCATGAATGGAGTTTTTTTTAGGAGTTAAGTTTGATTCAATGGGTGCTGGAATGGTGACTAAAGGCGGTTTTAATTCTGGAGGTAAATTAATGTGATCCTTGCTTAAACAACTCCATTGACATTTCATTACATGCCTTTTGATTTTTATAAGAAGAACCAGCTTCTAGGGTTGAAGGGAATAGGACATTAGGTTTATAAGTCTCGGGTAAATCATCTATTCTCTTTTTCCCTTATTTCTATCTCATTTAAACTGGAACTAGCATCAGTACTAATTCTTGGCTCGGGTTCTTCTATGTGGTTAGTCTCAGTACTAACCAGTTCCTCTAAATTTTTATTTTGGCTAGCATCAGTACTAGCCTCTCTCACCTGGTCTTGGTATGGGTCCATAAGAATCCTATAGCTTTTAAGTTCAGGAATTACTTTGGTATTCTCAAATTGGAGATTCTTAGATGAAACATTAGATTGATAATTTAATCCAGGTGGTTGGTGGTCATTAGGTGGGTTGTTTGAAATTGGTAGGTTCGGTAGTTGATCTAGTTCTCTCCTCATGTTAGACTCAACTAATTATCCTATTTGAGCTTCTAGTCTGGCGATAGATTGCTGTTGAGTTAGAATTAATTGTTGAAGTTGGTTAAATCTATCATCAGCTAGATTGGTCTGTTGAGGAGGTGGGTATGAAGGCTGATTATAATATGATGGCTGGTTAAACTGACTAGGCTGACCATTATTATAGGCATAATTTTGATAATTTTGCTCAAGTGAAATTTGGGTCTGAGCCTGAGTCTGTTGGGATGTCCAAGAAAAATTAAAGTTACTCCAATCTGAATTATATGAATTTGAAAATGGATCATTAATCAATTTGGAGTATCCTTGAGTAGCTTGAACTTGTTCTTGGATAAAATATGGAAAACTGTGCAGTCATAGGACATTCACTTACATGATGGGTTGGGACTAGCACAGATTGAATAATTCTCCTGATAATTAGAAGATGATGTGAATTGTGCAGGAGATTGTTGACCTAGGGTTAGGAGTTGATCTATTTTCTGAGCAAGAAGGTCAACTTTATCTAATTTTTGGACTATTAGATTCATATTAGCCATTTGATTATTATGTTTAATGTGAATCAACCATTCAATTAAGTTCAACTAAATCAGAAAAAGTGATTTCCTACCATGCATGTATTAGTGTAACCCTAATGTATGGTTCAAAAAAAATTTTTAGAATTTTTTTTATTATTTTATTATTATTTTATTATATTAAAAATTAATTATTTTATTTATTAATTTTAATTTAATTTAATTTTATTTAATTAATATTTTTTAGTTAGTTTAATTTAATTTTTATTTTATTTTATTTTATTTTTAGAGGAGAAAAGAAAAAGAAAGAAAGAAGAGTTCTAAAGAAGAGGTCCTAAGGAGTCCTAGAACTAAGAAGAAAGAGAAGAATTAGGTTTAATTAGGATTTGATGTTGGTTAGCAATCAAGTTGGTCAATCAATCCTGACTAAGGGTTATCCTAGATCTAGACAGCTCCTAACTGCCAAGGTCACCTTCAAGCCCTCCAAGTGTAGGATTAGCCAATCAACTAGCCAGGTAAGTGTAAGGTCGGTGGGAGTCCCCCCGTTGCTTGCCTTAGACACCAATTGTGCTTGGCCAGGTAAGCGAACGGAACCAATTAGAAACCACCTTCCTTCGGGCGCAGTCGTCCCTGAACCACTTTCCTAGACACCAGTCAAATTGACTTATCCTAACCCGGTTCAACTCTTAGGATTCCTTGTCCTATTGAGCTCGAGTTCCTAGGGTTGATGTCTAATTGATTTTAATTTAAAGGCTTAGGTCAATGCAGGATGTTGGTTGGTTGTTTGTGGGCTAAGGAAGGGTGATCAAATCCCCACCTTATCTTGTTTAATTGGGTTGTGCCCTTAATTTGATTTAATATGAATATGCAAAAAAAAAAATTCAATCAAAGGGTTCTATGCAATTTAAACTAGATGCATGTAACTAATTGTATTCTGAAAGGCTTACCTTGCCTCCAGCAATCACCAAAAAAATAAAAATAAAAATAAAATAAAAATAAAACTAATATGATGCATGCTCTAAGCAGTTAGGGTTTCTAATCTTATCATGAGGCTTTTAATTAGGTTTAAATGAATATTTTTTTAAATTAATTTAAAAATAAAATAAATAAATAAATAAATAAAAAGAAAAGAGGACTAGGGTTAGGATTGATCTCACCCAAAACTTCTGATTGCTTTCTTCGTTTTTTCTTTTTTTTCTACAAAATAAATAAAAAAAATTAGTAAGCAATATTAAAAAAAAATAATTAATTTACAAAAAAAAAATCAAAGAAATCAAAAAAAAAAATAGCATCTATTCCTTCCCCGGCAACGGCGCCAAAAACTTGATAGGAACGCGATGTTGTCGTTAAGACACCGTGTTTATCAGTTTAATCCGACTTCTTAAAATCATTGAAAATGCGTAGATAGTAGTGAGTCGGGTCGAATCCACAGGGAAGGTAGTGTTTTTAGATTTGAAATCTTTGATTTTTAAAAGAAAAAGAAAAAAAAGAGTTTTAGGATCAAAAGTGAAGTCGGAAAATAAAAAGTAAAAATTAAAAAGTGCAGGAATTTAAACTTGGTACTAAGATCTACTAGTTAGATCTTAGCATCTACTTGCAAAGCAATAATTTAAAGTGCAGAAATTAAATTACAATAAAAATAAAAAGTAAGAAATTAAAATGCAAAAATAAAATTTTTATTAATTAAAATTTTAGAATTTAAATACATAAAATTTAAAAAGAAAAAAATAAAATAAAATAGCCTGATCTCTGATCTTGGATCGGCATTGGCAGAAAGATGGTGTAGAAGCTCGGCTCTTCTTCTCGGCACCCGTTGCTTCGAAGCAGCCTTTAACCCATAGCCTGGCTTCGCCCTGTACCAAAGCTTCACCTTGATCGGAGATATTGATTTTTGATGGCCTGGGGTCCTTTTTATAGAGCTAGGAGGGCTGGATATTTTTTCTAAAGGCAATATGGGACTAATAGCCTTTGTAATCATCAAAATATAAAAGAAATTTGGATAAAATTTGAATCAAAATAGCTCTGATATGACTCTGATAAATCTGATAAAATCCAGCCATTCAATAGGAATCCAACGGTCCAAAAATCATCAAAATCGGATGCAGATAAGCTCAGATCGGGTCGGATTAAATTCTGGCCGTTGGATCGCGCTTGATCGAGGAAATCTGGCCGCAAATCATGCGCTTCGGGAGTCTTGATCACCGCCGACAGCATTCTGGACCGTCGGATCATCGCCTGGATCGAGCGCTGCCATCCGATGGTGATCCGCGTGATGTTTGTATCTGAATAAAATTCGGAAGCAACCACAGCCGTCCGATCCTGACCGCAAACAACCACATCCGTCCGATCGCGCAATAACTGTTCCCATGGACCGCGTGGACCGGCCGCACCGCACACCGCAACCAATCAGCGCCGCTGTTGTCGGACGAAAAGACTAAATTACCCTTGTGAGCCGCGATAAATTTCTGTAGACCCTTAAGGGGTCTAGGTCCACCACGTGGCAATCTCTGATTCGCCGGAATTTGCTGAGCTGGCGGTCCACGCCTAGATCGTGGACCGGCTGATGGCTTCAACGGCTGAGTCGGCTTGATGGCTGGCTTGGCTTGGCTTGGTGGCTCGGCTTGCGGAGCCGGCTGAGCCGTTTTCTTTTTTTTATTTAATTTTTATTTATTTTATATTTTTAAAAATTCATATCTTTTCCATTTTAGCTCCATTTTACTTGAAATTTATTTTGTTGTGATCAAAAAAATAAGATCTTTCTATTGATAATAAAATTTTATTTTTTAATTTTTATTAATTTTTATTATTTTTTAATTAATTTTTTAATTAATAAAAATATGAATTTTTCAAAAATTATATATAAATTGATTAATAATTCTTAAAAATTAATATAAATTAATTAATAAATTAATACTTTTATTGGTGAATTTATGATGTTTATCAATGGTCACTTCGATTAGTATAAAAATTGATTTCTATGCTACCGGCTTAGGTTCGGATCCATGGGGTCACACACATTAGGAGTTCCTACCTGATCTGATGGCTGATCAAGAGTCCCATTAGTTTGGTACTCTATAGTCAAGAGTTCTACTAGACTAAAACTCTATGATCAAGAATTCTACTGGATTGAAACTCTGAGTTCTACTTGTTTGGGACTCTCTGATCATGAGTCCTGATAATCTAGGATACTATGGTCAAGAGTCCCACTGGACTGGGACTCTATGATCAAGAGTCCTACTGGACTGAAACTCTGAATCCTACTCATTTGAAACTCTCTGATTAAGAGTTTCACTAGTCTGAGACTCTATGATCATGAGTTTGATTCATTTGGGACACTGGGTTCAAGAGTCCCAGTGGTTTAGGACTCTTTAAGAGTTTCATATTGATAGGACTCTGTTGTCCAGTAACCCATTCGATTTGGACTCAGAAATTTTTAGAGGATTAATTAGCAATTTAATTATTGATTAGCTCAATTTGATTGAGCAATGAGGATTTGATCAAGTTCGATTGAATTTGATTCAATTGGATTTGATTCGATCAGGTCATGAGATTACCTAATTGCTATGGGAGTTTTGACCCTGATTTGATCAGAACATAGATATAATTAATTTCTAATTTGATTAAAATTTTATTAGATTTGGCTAAGCCTAATTTGGTTGGATTTAATCTAATTTAATTGGGTCAAGATTAATAAGTCTGGTTAAAATCAATTAGGACCAAGTCAAATGAAGTTTGAATTCAAATTCTCCCATATGCCCACTATTTTTGATTTTTCCACTCTACTTCCGATGCCCTCCCTTTTGTTTGTCAAATATTTTTTAAGAAATAAAAATATGCACATAGAAGAAGAGTCCTTTTGTATATTAAATACAAGGAAGGGGGCATTGGATAAGGATAAGAGGCTCATTTGATTTTTGAAATCAAGTGAGTGGTTAAAACCTCTCAACCACTTGACCCTTATCATTTTCCATGTAGTTTTCCCATGGTATTCACATCAATAAATTATGAAAATTTTTGTATGTGCATGAGAAGGGGTTAGTATTATGTGATAAAAGTTTTAGAGTGTTTGGGCAGCATTTCTAAGTAAAAAAAAATCTTGGAGTGAAGGTGAATAGGATCCTACAACACTTTACTTTTCCCTCATCTCTCTCTTCTCTTATGATTTTCACCTCTAAGGATATTCTACTTTTAGATATGATCTAAATAAAGATTATAGATCTAAAATTTATCTTTCCATAAAAACTTATTTCATAAAAAGCCTCCACATAGAGAGGGCATGATAGGATTTTTAGTGTGTCAGGGTTTTTGGGCCAAGTGAAATCCTAGATTTGGGAATTTGGGTTCGGATGGAGAGATCGAGTGCTGTGAGCATCGGATCACCACCAAATTTGAAACAAATCTTCATCATCCTCCAATATTTGTATTCTAATTTTTTAAAATATCTAAAAAATCATAAAGTATATGATCAATCGGATCGATCATGATCAGCCATCGAAGGCCCCGATAAGGAGCTAGCACTCCAACAGGGCTGATCGAGATCAGGAGCTCCGTGTGGACCAACCATAGAGGCCGAATATGTATGCAGCTATGACATGATATCAAAACATTATTCGGTAGACTCAGATTACAATGATCGATTATCCGTAAAATGGTATTATGTTCTGAACACGTAGATGTAGTAAATAGTTTATTACATAGTTTTATTTTCAGATCTATTAATGTATGCATGCATATTATGTTTAGATCCTAATATGTAGGGTTAAATAATCTGATATAATTAGTAGATAATTAATTAGATTAATTATTTTTTACAGCATTATTGCTATTTTTGAAATATTTTTTGAAAGTAGCATGGCAAATCCTGCACTGTTTTCTTTAGATACACGCATCAACTTCTTAAGTACTTGACTATGCCCAAAAATCTTTCATCACTGAATAAAAATTTAGATAGTTTGGCACCAAAGTACTGTGATTTGCTTGAAAGTCACCATGGTGATCTCAAGTTGGAGGAATAGTTATACCCATATTCCATCGGAGCTAATCTTGATACGTGAAAAGCTCTGGAGTTGGTCACGTTCAATGCAGATGTACCAATACATCTCACTTGCATGCCATACCAGTATCTCAATACTCTTTGGTTATGAGGACAATCAATCTATATGGCATACAATGATCTATACTCGATAAAGGTTGTCGTCCTAAGAAACAACGTTTCTTTTCATCGTGAATAATTTAAGTACTAAACGATAAATCCTTTTTTATCGAATCTAGATAGTCTTAAGAACTTCATCATAATATAGGAGTTCATTAGAAAATAATAGAATTTATGATAAAAAAATATCAAAATAACTTTTATTAATTTATAATTCATATATAATTATAAATGTATAGCCTAACCGTCAATAGGCTGATGATTGACTTTGGAACATATTTCCAACAAGGAAGGTAACAAAAAACTTTATAAGGTATACTTTTCCTCTTCATGCCACCAATATTCCTTCTTAGTTTATACCGAGGGTGTGAACAAATCGAGCATACCATCTTATTGTAATCTTCTTTACATTATAACATGCACATATTAGGATAAACATCTATCTTGATATACCCAAGTCCAAGCTTTGCAACCATCTTTTTTGTCTCATAAAAATTACATGGCAACTTCTCATCCTCTGGCAACATATCTTTTATTATGAAAAAGAGACGATTATAACAACCCTCACTTATATTAAATTTAGACTTACAGTTTAGAAGCTGTGAAACTATAGATAGCTTTGTATATTTTTTGCATCCTGTCCATAATGGCTCGTCAGCATGTTTTAACAAATCTAAAAATTTAGAAGCTTCTGGATTAGGAGTTTCATAATCAAATCCAATCTCATCACCTCTATCCGTAGACCATTCATAATCATTACCTGCTACTCCCATTATCATTGTTCTATATGGATTCAAATCATCTTTTATATACATATTCTCATTTCTACTTGTTAAAGATTCTTCGGACATTCATTGTTCTTCATAAGATTCACCATATGAAAGCCATATAGCATATCCTTCAACAAATCCTTTTCTATATAACTGTACTCTGACTTTATCACAAGTACCCCACTTCTGATTATGACATTTAGAGTAGGGATATCTTATTTTGTTCTCACTCACGTACATAGATTGAAAAAAAATAAAATCAAGAAATTCTTCAACCCCCAAAATAAATTCATCATTTGTATATCCATTAGCTAATCGATTATACATCCAAGTATGGTTTGTAGACATGTTTTTGTTTTGCACTAACAGAATAAATAGGATAAATAGCATACACTAATACAAGAAATATAATAAATAATCGAAAGTTTTATTATGTCACACTCTTATATATATTGCATATACAATAATTAACAACAAAACCTAACATTCCAATTATTACATCACAAATATTACATCATATTCATAGATTTAGAATATCAAGTAGAATGTTGATAAATATTACATCATGTAGAATATGAACAAAAAAATTTGGCATTTTATAGTGCTAGCATTTACATCTGAAGCTCCTGTTCTTCATACATTTGAGGTAGTATTATCCAGACTTTGAGACACTTCATTAAGACTTACATTTTGTTATTTTTGATACTATATACACAAAAAAAATATTAATTTCATAAATTAAATAAAAAATAATCTTGAATTCTTTTTGATCAATAATCTCTTGAACTATAAAATATCTGTGAGCTCAGAAGTGACACTTCTAAGTCTTGAAAATATGAGAAGATAGATTATGAAAAGACGGAAGCGAGCTGAAAGAAGAATCAGTCTTAATAGTAAAGTTCAGAAACTGGATCGGCTCACTCTGAGACTGAGCCAGCTTCGTTGAAAACTAGATCGGCTTAGTTCAGGACTGAGTCGGCTAGATCTCAGAGAAAAATCTAGATAGAAAGTAGTATTTTTAGACTATTGGTACGGTACACAACTGGGTCGCCCAGTCTGGGACTGAGTCGATCCAGTCGTAGGTTAGCCGACTCAATCTAAAATTGGGCTGACTCAATTTTTGTAGATTACTATTTTATGTATGTGGATTGTTTGGATTTGGAGAGTTTTTCTATGAGCTTGGGCTTAACCCTTCGTAAAGTATATATACTGAAAATAGGTCAAGATTGCAGGAGTGCTGAAATATACTGAATAAAAGCTCTTTTCTTTCAAAAATCTATTCTTCTCTTCTTCTCTATTCCTTGATTTATTTGATTATGTTTCCATAGAGATCTCTAAGAAGTACTTTCTTGTTGCTTGACTAATCACCGATGGCCATGCCGATCTATATGGAAAGAGCACATATTTCCAACATTTGGTATTAGAGCGGTGTTGCATGGAAGGAAGAAAGACACCTAGGGTTTACTACATCCAGGATCTATTGTACTAGATTTTATCCTAAAAATTTCTAGTTTGCTTCATGGTTGTCTCTAGATTAAGGTGGAGATTGTTTACATAGAGAAACGGTGATACAAAAGTTTAAAAAGAGGATCTAAGGCTAGTTAGATCTTCTTTAAAGGATAGTTTTACTGGTGTGTGATCGTGAAAGATGTTAGGAATCTATTCTTGATTTATTTGAAGTCATGGGATCAAGTGGATTCAAGATAGATTTTGAAAAGTTTGATGGCAAGGAAAACTTTACTCTATGGCAGCAAAGAGTAAAGGACTTGTTGGTTTAGCAGAGGATCTATAAGATCTTGATAAAAGAAAGATCAGAAAAGATCAATGTTGAGGATTGAAAAGAGTTGGTGGAAATTACTTTTAGCACAATCCAGATATGCTTGGTCGATCAAATTTTGCTCGAGGTTTGCACAGAGACTACGGCAAAGGGGCTCTGGGAGAGATTGAAGAATACATACATGAAAAAGAACATGACGAATAAGCTATGATTGAAGAAACAGCTGTATAGTCTGAGGATATGCCCAAAGGTAGAGATCTTGTTGCACATATCCAAAGATTCAATCAGATATATTCTGAGGTGATGAGTTTGGATGTGAAGATTGATGAGGAGGATCGGGCATTGCTGCTATTATGTTCTGTCCCAGGTTCGTATGATGGTCTCATAACAACTTTAGTTTATGAAAAGGAGATTCTAAACTATAAAAATGTTGTTGGTGTGCTCAGATCAAATGTGCAAAGAGAGAAGATTTGCAAGGGAGACCCTAAGTCTGAAATCTTGGCTGTGAGTGAAAGATAGGAAAGATCAAAAAAGAAGATAAGAGAAAAATCTAAGGGCAGGTCAAAGTCTCACGATCAGAGAAAGATGACATTGAAATATTATAAATATCATTAGCCTAAACACCAGAGGAGAGATTATCTTCTTTTGAGATTAAAAAAAGGAAAGACCAGTAAGAGAGATGATACAGCTTCTGTGAGCATTGGAGAAGATCTGCTAGTTGTATCAGATAGATCCACAGAGTGTGATACTATATGAATATTACATTCAGCATGCTCGCACCACTATACTTTTCATTGGAAGTGGTTTGCTACCTACCAGAAGGTCGATGATAGAAGTGTCAGTCTTGGAGATGATCATCCATGTAAAGTAGCTAAAATTGGATCTATCAGGATGAGGATGTACAACGAAATCATTCGTACATTATCAAATGTCAAGCATGTACCAAAGTTGAAAAAGAATTTAATTTTTTTGAGCTACTTGGAGGAGCAGGGTTATGCTTTTGGTAGCAAGGTTGGAAATGGATGTCTGAAAATTTTTAAGAAAGCTTTGATCGTAATGAGAGGTAGAAGATTGAGTAACAATCTTTACAGAATGGAAGGCTTAGGGATAAATGATAGTGTAGAGGTGCCAGTAGCAGCACAGGAGGAGCAGATTTTATATCGACTATGGTACTATCGGATGGATCATATGAGTGACCGTGAGCTCACAAAACTAAGCAGAAGAGGTATGATCCTAGCTCTGAAGGAGGGCATAGATCTTTATGAGTCGTGTATCTTTAGCAAACAGCATGGGATGAAGTTTGTCAAAAGTACTAAGCATGGTGAGGGAGTGTTGGATTTAGTGCATTTGGATGTATGGGGATCAGCTCCTATATCAGCTAGAGGTAGGGCAAAATACTTTGTTATTTTCATTGATGATTTCTTAAGGAATGTGTGGGTTTATTTGATCAGAAAAAAATCAGAGGTGTTTGCTCAATTCAGAGCCTGGAGAGCTAAAGTAGAGAAGGAGTCAGGGAGACAAGTAAAGTGTCTGAGGTCGGACAATGAAGAAAAGTATACTAGCCTGGAGTTTAGAAGGTACTATGAGAAAAATAGCATCAAATGTCATTATACGGTGAGAATGACTCCCCAGCAGAATGGTGTCGCAAAGAGGATGAACTAGATACTGATTGAGAAGGCATGGAGTTTGAGGCTGCAGACATTACTTCCAAAGTTCTTTTGGGGTGATGCTCTAATTTTTTCTTATTTTTTTGTGAATAGGTCTCCTCATTATAAGCTGAATGGAGGTATTCCAGAGGAGGTTTGGAGTGAAAAGAAGGTGAAGCTTGGTCATCAGAAAGTCTTCGGTTGCACAGCCTATGCACATATGGAGGCAACCGAGAGTCGTAAATTGGATCAAAAATCTCAAAAGACGATATTCATAGGATATCCACAAGGAGTCAAGGGGTACCTACTATGGAACTCTCAGGCATAGAAGTTAGTGATCAACAAGGATGTTATCTTTGATGAGAAGAGCATCTTGAGGAGGTATGGGATAGATGAAACTAAGAAAATAAAGATGAACAGTAGTGGTCAGTTAGAGAATGATGGCATGCAGGTTACATCCACTTACAGGAGTATTTCTGTTGAGGTGGAGCTGGGCAGAAAAGTATTATCTTAGATTGAAAATTAGCATGGAGGACCGACAGTTCAGATAGATATGCAGGAGCAGCCACAGACATCAGATAGAGATATGCCAGTGGGAGTGGCTTTGCACAAGCTCCAGTGTACTATTAGGAGATCGATCAGATATGGCATTGATGTGGTTATCTCCTATGCACTTATCACTGCTAATGGAGATCTAGAGAATTATGCAGAAGCCATGGAGAGTGAGGATCATGATTCATAGATGCAGGCCATAATGGAGGAGATGGAATCACTTGAGAAGAATCAGATATAGCAGCTGGTGGATCTTCCAGAAGGTGCTCGACCTATTGGCTCAAAGTGGGTGTTCACAAAGAAAGAAGCACCTTCAAAATAAGGTGGAGTCAGATTCAAAGTAAGGTTAGTAGCAAAGGGATACTCACAAAGGAAAAGGATTGACTATACAGAAATTTTTTCTTCTGTGGTGCATCATATATCTATTTGAGTTTTGTTATCACTCGTGGCACAGCATAACATGAAATTAGAATAGATGGACGTGAAGATGGCCTTCCTTCATGGAACTTTGGAGGAAAGAATCTACATGAAGCAACCAGATGGTTTCATGGAGATAGAACAGGAAGAAAATGTGTGTTTACTCAGAAAGTCTTTGTATGGCTTGAAATAATCTCCTCGTCAGTGGTATTGAAGGTTTGGTAGCTTTGTCTTGAGCCTGCATTTCAATAGATGTGAATATGATTGTTGTATCTACGTCAAGAATGTAGATGAGGAGGATGTTCTGTACCTATTATTATATATAGATGATATGCTCATAGTCAGTAGAAGCATGAATGCTGTGACAAGATTGAAAAAGATATTATCATCTAAATTTAAGATGAAAGATTTTAGTCCAGCTGAGAAAATCTTTGGAATGAAGATTTGCAGAGATAGGTGCAAAGAAGTGCTCCATTTATCATAAGAAAAGTAAGTCCAGAAGATTCTAAAGAGATTTGGGATGGAAAAGGTCAAACCTATAGAGATGCCATTGCTGAGCCATATGTCTCTCTCTAAGTTATAATGCCCCCAGTCAAAAGAGGAGAGAGATTACATGAAACGAGTCTCTTATGTAAATGCTGTAGGCAGTGTAATATACACTATGGTGTGCTATAGATCGGATATAGCATATGCTGTGAGCATAGTTAGTAGATACATGGCTAACCCTGGGAAGGAACACTGGAAAGCATTAAAATGGATATTGAGATATCTGCATGAAATAAGGGATTATGGTTTGGTATTTGGTGGATAGCCGGAAGGATTTAGAGAACAATCTATGAAGATGTGTGAAGGTTCAAATCCTCTGGAAGGGTTTGTTGATATAAATTATGCTGGTGATCTTGATACAAAGAGGTCTACTACTGTATACCTCTTCTGCATATATGGTGGATCGATGTCTGAAGATCAACCCTTCAGCCAATCACGATCTTGCCTACCATAGAGGCCGAGTACATTGAGATAACGGAGGCTGCAAAGAAAGCCTTTTGGCTTAGAAGGCTGATTGATGAGTTGGAGGTGGAGTAGAGCAAGGTTACACTATTCAGTGATAGTTAGAATGCTCTATTATTGGCATAGAATCCAGTCTATCATGCACGCACAAAGCATATAGATGTGAGGTACCACGGGATCAGAGAGCTGATAGAGAAAGATGAAGTGAAATCGATAAAGGTCCATACCAAGGAGAATCAGTCTGATGCACTCATGAAGGTACTCCCCAGAGACAGTTTTCAGAGATGTGTGGCATGGATGGGTCTTTGAGAAGAGATAAGTTCACAAGAATTTAGAAGCACCAAGGTGGAGAATGTGAGCTCAGAAGTGGCACTTCCAAGTCTTAAAAATATGAAAAGATAGATCATGAAAAGACGGAAGCGAGCCGAAAGAAGAATCAGTCTCAATAGTAAAGTTTAGAAACTAGGACAACTCACTCTGAGAGTCCAAGACTGAGTTGGCTAGATCTCAAAAAAAATTCAGATAGAAAACAACATTTTTGGACTGTAGGCACTTTACACAATTGGGTCGGCTCAGTCTAGGATTGAGCCGACCCAGTCACAGGTTAGCCGGCTCAGTCTGAAACTGGATCGACTAAATTTTTATGGATTATTATTTTGTGTACGTGAGTTGTTTGGATTTGAAAAATTTTTCTATGAGCTTGGGCTTGACCCTTTGTAAAGTATATATACTAAAAATAGGTCAAGATTGTATGAGTGCTAAAATATACTGAATAAAAGCTCTTTTCTTTCGAAAATCTCTTCTTCTCTTCTTCTCTATTTCTTGATTTATTTGCTTGTGCTTTCACAGAGATTTTTAATAAGTACTTTCTTGTTGCTTGGCTAATCACCAACGGTCATGTCGATCCGTGTGAGAAGAGCGCATATTCCCAATAATATCATGCTTCTACCAACATTAAACTTTCAAGGGACCAACTCAAACCATCACATAAGCTTGACCTAGTCAAATTCCAGAACAAAATATTTTATTTGGAAATGAAATAAAGCATTTTAAGACCATGGTGGATGTGCACCGGTCCAAGTTTAGATTAATTCCAAGAAAAAATCACTATTTTTTTCCTACATTGTTGATGAGAAGGGAGGTAAGACTGCATTGACAACTGCGTGGTTGTTGACAAAAAGACACCCAATCAAAAACAAAACACAATCCGACCAACTCCCCCCGCAAACAATCGAAAAACCCCTCTCCTTTCCCTCATATTTCTTCTACCAAGATCGAGCTCCTTCCCCACCCATCCCACCCCCTCAACTGGAATAAAAGAAACCCTTCTTTTCTCTCTTATAAGTTCTCTGGGACCAACTCAAAAGCCCCACATCTCGTACAACCCTCCAACCAAAACCAAAGAAACCCCTCTGCTCGCTCTCTGGTGTTAGGAACCCCCAACCAGAACCAAAGAAATCCCTCCGCTCGCTCTCCAGTGTTAGGAACCCCAACTGAAACAATAGAAACCCTCCGGCTGCTCTCAGGTGTTCTCTTTCCCCTCAGGTCTCCAAAAAAAAGAATGAATGAAAATAAACAAGGAGAAAAATTTTTACGTTTCAAATTTCGGAAAGCAGCCAAAAAGGGGTTTGTTTTCCCCCTATTTCCTCTATTTTTACTATCCTCAAGAGTCGGGTTGGAGGCTTGGGGTGGCTGAATGTTCTTGTTTCCTCTATTTTTGATGGTGCGAGGAGCAGTTGAATGTTTTTTTGGAAGGAGCTTTCGGCGAGGTGGGCTAGAGGAAACATGGCATAGGGGAGGCTTGTGGCGGCCGAACGGTGATGGAATGGTGGAAGGCTTGAAGCGATCGAATAAAGAGAGGACCGCTAGGGCTTTGGGGACTGGCGGGGAGGAGGATGGGGAAGATGGGCATTTGGGGTTTTTGTTTTGGGTTAAAAATTAAGGCTTTGGTTTATAATTAAGGGAGTTTGGTTTATAATTAAGGGTTTATAATTAATGATTTAAAATATATATATGTATATACATGTAAAAATGTAAATATGGATATATATATATATAGATATGTAATATATGTATATATGTATATATGTATATGTGTGTATGTGTATATTTATGTTATTGCTGAAAATTGTACACTTCGAAAGTGGAGCGGTTGGCTGCTCGCAGGAGATGCTGGAGTGACCAGCAAAATAAAGTCTGAGCTAGAGGAGTTGACTCTGGTGAGAACCCTCCGATGCTCAAGTCAGCAAAGAATGATCAAGCAACAACGTATTCTCTTAGAGAAATTTCTTACTTACCTGGGTCCTCGGGATTTTTGATATTTGTAGGAGAGAAATATCATAGGAATGTGTGGTTTCGCAAGTCTCGATTCGTTAATCATGCTGTTGTGGATGAGATATTCGCTCCGTAAGATTCGAGGATTCAAATATCCTTTTTTTCTTCATAAGCTGGATGAGTGGTGTCACCTCATGGTACATGAGGATCCTATCTATTAATTGCATTAGCTATCTTGCCTTCTTAAGGTGGGTGAGTGGTTATCATATAAATCAGGAGGCCAGTAGTTATGGTGTCAAAGTGAACCACTTGATGGATGGAATTCAAGTAGAGTCTCAGCTCAGCACATATCTGGTCTCTACTCGGATGGCCCATCCCATACCTCAAATAGCTCATAGCAGTAGAGTATAGCTCTTCCATAATTCTTCTCAGTAGGACATGAATTCGAGGCATCGAAAATACCTCCGTAACATTACCCCCTACTCCTCAGTCTGAGAATCAGACGAAAAGAATATTGTTGACATGATAACTCGAGCCTAGGGACATCTATCCATGTATCCCTTTAAGGCATCTGATCCTCATTTAATGCAGACAGCAGAAGCAGTTGAAGAAAAGCTTAAATTTTGAGCCGATCTAAGGCTATTTAGATTTAGGCTAATTAAAGTCTATTTTGAACCAAGGCCGATCATAGGTTGTCGATGCTCAGGCCGATCAAAGGCTATTTTGAACCAAGGCCGATCATAGGCCATTGATGCTTAGGCCGATCAAAGGTTGTTTTGAACCAAGATCGATCATAGGCCGTTGAAGCTTAGGCCGATGGAAGGCCATTGAAGTGGAGGCTGATCGTAGGCTGTTGAAGCAGAGGCCGATCATAGGCCATTGAGATGGAGGCCGATCATAGGCCATTGAAGCTTAGGTTGATCGAAGGTCGTTGAAGCGGAGGTTGATTGTAGGTCGTTGAAACAGAGGTTGATCATAGGCCATTAAAGCTTACGCCGATCGAAGGCCATTGAAACGGAGGCTGATCATAGGCCATTGAAGTAGAGGCCAATCATAAGCCATTGAGATGGAGGTCGATCGAAGGCTGTTGAAGCAGAAGTCGATCGAAGGCCATTGAAGCAAAAGTCGATCAAAGGCTGTTGAAGCATAGGCCAATCATAGGCTGTTCGGATGGAGGTCGATCATAGGCCATTGAAGCTTAGGCCGATTGAAGGCCATTGAAGTGGAGGCCGATCATAGGCTGTTGAAATGGAGGCCGATCATAGGCCATTAAAGCAGAAGCTGATCATAGGCCATTGAGATGGAGGTCGATCATAGGCCATTGAAGCAGAAGCTGATCATAGGCCATTGAGATGGAGGTCGATCATAGGTCGTTGAAGCTTAGGCCAATCGAAGGTCGTTAAAGCGGAGGCCGATCGTAGGTCATTGAAGCGGAGGCCGATTGTAGGCCGTTGAAGCTTAGGCCGATCAAAGGCCATTTTGAACTAAAATTTTTGTTGACCTCAGCCTTTTGGTGATATGATCCTTTGAGGCTAGTTTTTAGAGATTTTCTCCAATAACATAGGCCTTATCTTGATCCTCACCTCATCTTGGTAGCCTTGGTTCGACTTCCACTTCAGCTTAAGTGTTTGAAAACATGTTATTTTATGAAAAGAATAATAGATGGGGCCTGAGAAACTTTTTACCATGTTGTGAGCTCTGTTCGGGAGCTTCTAAATTCTTCTTGACTCCTCTGTTATTTATCTTGGTTTAAACTAGAGCTTTGCCTCAATTTGGGCTTATTTTGTGCTTTAGATTAGCATGATTTTTCTTCAGATCGGCCTTGAGCTTGTCCTTGGATTGGTCCTCGGATTTCTAATGACTTGGACCTTTTAAGCTCGGATTTCTGCTCATTTTTGCCTTTGATTCACATGTGTTAACATTATTTGTGCTACTGTTGACTTTAGTCAAGAGGTTGATGTTCCCCATATCCGAGGTGAAGCTATCATTCGTTGCTGATATGTTTTTCTCTCTCTCTCTCTCTTTTTTCGGTCTTAATCTGGGACCATTGATGGGCAGCTTCAGAGCCACTATGGGCTGATCCAACAAGGATTGGCATGAGCGGGTGCTTCGAGGATGCATCGAGAGGCTTTAGGCATGTTGATGCTAGCTTCGGCACCGTTAACGACCTTGATCTTGATGGGAGCATGTGGACTTTGGCACGCGAGTGACTTCGATTGTGCTGGGAATGCGCGGAGCTTCGACCATGTGAAAGATGCATGGGGAGGACTTCGGCACTACCTAGGATCGTCGATTTGATGGGACTCGACACTTACGATCATGCGGAAGGAGCTGGGGCTGCCGATCAGGCGAGCTCAATGCTCACAAGTAGTAGGGAGTTGCTTAGGCTACCAATCCGATCTATTACATGTGCAACTTTAGGGCACTTCATGGCCCCCAATCTGATGGCTTTGGGGGTGCCACTCTAGTGGGTGCACGTGCGAGAGAGGCATCGAGCTTCGTCGGAAAGGCTTCAGGCCCTCTTCTCTTTCTTGCAAGCTGGAGAAGAGCTTGTAATGAAAAGGCTTTATGCTCAAAGAAGATAAGTCATGGAAGCCAACTTTTCATAAAAAGAGTTTGATCTCAAAAGCAACATTTCTGCCTTTTTTATCCTAGCCCATGATGGAGTAAACATCAATTACTATAGAGTGATGGGATAAACATTATTATGCCCATTCGGTAAGAGAGCCGAGTCAAATTTTGAAAAGAAAAATGCACGGTGGCTAGCACATAGGGGATCATGGCCCCACTCAAAGGGTTGCTCATAAATGACTTCAGTCGCATTCGAGGTTAGACGTGCGATGGAGAGCATGGACTTCGATGCATGGGGGAGGCTTCAGAGCCTCTGTTGCTGGCTTTGGCCTCGTCTAAGAGCATGGAGAGCTTTAGTCGCATCTAGGAATGCGGCGACCTTAGCGAGCAGAGGACTTCGGCCATGTGAGGAGCATGCAAGCCACAGAAAGCGGAGGACTAGCTACTGCAAGAAGTTTGCCATGCTTAGGCCTGCTTCAAGATTACTCGTGGGGACCTCAATAGCACAAGCTGGCAACTTCGACCATGTTGAAGGCTTCAACATGAAGGCTTTAGGGACACCGATTCGGCAGGTTTGCATGCGGGAGAGGCATTAGAGCTTCCATTGCCGACTTTGGCTGCACCTGGGAGCACGGGAAAGGACCTCGATTGGACATGGGATAGGTGGAGGGACTTCAGTTGGATGCACTCGCAAGCAGAAGGACTTCGACTAATCGCACTTGGAGGTAGAAGGACTTCGGTCGGTCATGCTTGCAAACGCGGGTGTGCAGGACCATTGATTCGGCAACTTCGGCACACGAGGGATGGCCAATTCGATGGGATCTAGGCTCGAAGATGGGTGAGAATGCGTGGGAGAGTTTGGAGGTTGCGAACTATCGATGGAGTGCCAGGAGGAGGTGGTGCCATCGAATCCAGTTCGGCATGACCCGGAGAAGCTCAGGATTGTGCGGAAGAGGCCACCGATTGCATGGGACCATCGATCTGATGACTTCGGCTACACTAGGACCACTTGTGGGCCGTCGATCCAGCCTCAGCATTGTCGGTGAAGTGTGATAGGTACGCGAAGGGTAGCGGTAGGTGTCCTCGATGTTGATTGAGCGTGCGATGGGTTGGGGGGAGACCCATGGCCCCCTCTCCCCCCTTTTCTTTTCTTCTTCTTCGGCGATGGCTGGACTGGGCACCGACTGAAGGGAGATGTGGAAAGGCGGCGGTGCCACCGATTTGGTCTAGGTGCCAGCCATGCACGCAACGGGCATGGGGGAGGCCTACGGCTCTTCGATTTGGCCTTGGTGTCAATGTCGAGGAAGCATGCAACATGCGGGAGGAGGCCGATCTAGCCTCGGTGTGCGATGGGGAGCATCAAAGGTTCATGGGGAGGCGGCAGCGCTGCCAATCTAGACTGCCTTTTCTTTTGCAATAGCCGAGCTCAGCTCCGATTGAGCATGCGTCAGGCAGCTTGTGGCCTCCTCTCCCCCTTCTCCTTTCTTCTTCGATGATGACTGGCTTAGGCGTCGGCTGTAAGGAGGTCGCATGGAGGCAGCACCAGCAAAGAGAAACATGCCAAAGAGGTGTCAGTTGGAGGAGGATCATGTGGAGAGGTGGTGCGTTGCTGATCCCAATTCAACGCATGGTGTAGAAGGCCGAAGATGCACAAAGAGAAGTTGCGAATTGCCGATGGAGTGCCGAGAGGTGGTGACACTGCCGATCTGGCCTTGGTGCAGCCCGAAGAAGCTTGAGGCCATACAAGGAAGGCCATGAATCTAGCATCGAAGGAGATCTGGGCGTGCTGGAGTTTGGCAGAGCTAATTTTTTATATATATATCTATCATTTGTGTCAAGACAGGAGTTGGAAAGGAAGAGTCAGCACAACTTTCAAAGCATACATTAGATTCCTTATGCACGCCTACGACGAAGCTGAAGTCTTTTGCATGCCTCTGACAAAGTTGAAGTCTTTTGCACACCTCTAACAAACTACTATAGATCTGAGGCACTTCTACATCTGAGCTTCATATTTTTTAATCATTTCGATGGTCGAAATGCTCATATCTTGAATATATGCCTATTTTCTTCTCTAAATGCTGTCAAATTTTTTTTTTTTAATTTTAAATATAGATAAATATAAATAAAAAGGCAAGAATAATGAGAGATTTATATAATCTCCTTCTCTATTTCGATTTTTTTTTCGATTAAAACTTTCTTCCCATTCGGAGCCCCTCAGACTCAAGCTCGGCTAGGACAATTTTTAGGGATTGTCAATTGGTCAGATTGGAATTGGGAGGTAGCGGCTCCTGCATTATTTTTTGAATCAAAAGGTGGCCGACCACTGAACCCATCATAGGGTTGTGCCAAAGCGGCTTTGTTAATAGTTTTGATCCGCTTGTTGAGCTCTTGAAATTTTTTTCTCGATGATGAGGTTCCAAGTAGTGCATGCCTTAGATTGTTGGGGAGAGCAGCGATCGAAATTTAAATCATGCTCCAATTGCGGGCTGAGAGAGCGTCGATGGGTCTATCTCCTCCTCAGATATTGAGAAGGCTCGACTCACAACTGTAATAAAAAAGCTGGCATTTGCAGTGGTACCATTATTGGGAGCGCAATCAGTACCACCGAAAGAAGTACAAACTACACCATAGAAGGAGGTATAGGGGCAATCTGGCTTGGCTATGGCACCGTCGGAGGAGGCGCAAAAGTAGTTTGAACTGCTTGAATGGTGGCTGTCAAGGTATTAACCTGCTAGAGAAGTAGGTTGAATTGGTCCATCATGATCGAGATCGATTGAGTCAGTGGAGAAGTTTCCACCATCGGAGGCTGAACAAGATTGTTAGCTCGAAGATCTGCCTAATAGGAGGCGATGGCATCGGTTAGATGAGATGATGCCTTTCTGAATGGCATGTTTGAAAGTAGGCCCTTCCTCTATCTATTGTTACTGAAAACTGTATGCTTCAGAAGTGGAGCGATCTACTGCTCGTAGGAGATACTAGAGTGACTTGCAAAATAAAGTCCGAGCTAGAAGAGTTGACTCTAGTGAGGATCCTTCGATGCTCAAGTCAGTAGAGAATGATCAAGCAACAACATATTCTTTGAGAGAAATTTCTTGCTTACCTAAGTCCTCAAAATTTTTGATATTTGTAGGAGAGAAATATTGTAGGAACGTGCGGTTTCGCAAGTCTCAGGCCATTAATCATGTTGTTGTGGATGAGATATTCACTCCAAGATTCGAGGATTCAAATATTCTTTTTTTCTTTATAAGCTGGATGAGTGGTGTCACCTTATGGTTATCATATAAATCAAGAGGTCATTAATTAAGATATTAGAGTAAACCACGTGATGGATGGAACCTAAGTAAAGTCTCAGCGTAGCATATATATGGTCTCAGTTCAGATGGTCCATCCCATATCTCGAATAGCTCATAGCAGTAGAGTATAGCTCTTCCATAATTCTTCTTAGTAAGACATGAATATATATTACATCAATAGATAGAAAGATTTTAACTCTAAATTCATAGATAATTTATCCACTACATTAACTATCAAGTTCTAACTAAAGCTAATTTATTTAATGATTATACACACACACATACATACATACATACATACATACATACATACATACATACATACATACATATATATATATATAGACATACATATACATATATACATATATTACATATATATACATATATATATACATATACATATACATACATACATATATATATATATATATATATATATATATATATATATATATATATATATATATATATATATATATGTATATATATATATACACATATATATACATATATATATTCTATTGGTGCAAAATCTGGTTGATGCCGGATTTGAGGTTGGAGTTGGAGAAGACGAGGTTGCCACTGATAACCTACAAAACAAGTCTCATCCAAAGTCGAGGATGGTGGCTATGGTAAGATCTTCTGATGATCAAGTCAGCTCTTTCGGCCAACAGAAATAGAGTATTCAGAGAAATTTTCAGCAGAGCTTCTAGGTAGAAGATAAGAGCTTAAGAAAGAAAGCATATCTAAAGGATCTCTTATATAGGTAGAGCCCATAACAAATTGATGTGATGGCCGTAACTGCCTAATAGTGGGTTGTTCAAAACCATATGAGATTTGATATGGAGGATGGTGTCTGTTATCATGATGTGCCAGTCTGTTGAAATTTAACAGTCGAGGTTCGGATGGGGTAAATACAGGTGGTGAAGAGCTCATAGTTATTATTATTCCAGAGGAGTTTGGGTGTTCTCAAGATCGACCATGATTTGACTGTTATTTGCTATATCAAGAGTAAGTGCCGAGATTCTTTTAGACAGCTAGGAGGGGTATGGAAGGGATCCTGCTGAGAGAGTCTAGAGGAAGCTCGATTGGATGGAGCTCCTTAGGCAACTGGGGGGAGAAGTTCGAAAGAAATTTGACTGAAGGAGAAGTTTGATAGAAGAAAAAATTTGGTAGGAGTTTGACTGATGGAGAAGTTCAATAGAAGGAGAAGTCCTGGACGAGTTTGAGATAAAGCATAGAAGTTTGATCGAAGGAGGTTCTATCAGTCAAAGACTTTCGAGATGAGATTTGATGGTGATAGCGATACTCGATTTGAGGGAGATCCGGTAGGAAAGAAGTTCGACCAGCTTCCAAGTTGGCCAGGCTAGACTACCCATGGGGTGAAAACTCAGCGCTTTAACTGCTCAAGTGACTACTCTCACTATTCAAGTTTGTCTGAGAGAAGCTCAACTGGAGAGGATCATCTGTTTATGGTGGAGGAACCTGATTGTCTTTACTATTCAAGCCCGTCCAAGCAGGACTCTAACATCTTATGGATTCTGGAGTTGATTAGCATAGCTAAGAGAATCAGCTGGTGATCAGAAGTTGAAGGTCGACCACCTCAGAGTGAATGAAAACCCAAAGGTCTTTACCGATCGGAGCCTGACCATGGCCATCACCACTGGGTGGGATTATCCAGAGATCAGACATTTGGTAGAACTTTGACAAAAGCGGGTTTATCCCTAACACAAGTTCTTCCACTTTCAAGTTCGAAATTCAAAGGAAGGGAGTAAAATCATGACTGTCGAAGTTTCTTTCTCTTCTTTTCTCTCTATTTTGTTTAGCTTTCCGCATTTGCCAGATGGAAAATTTTGGCATCTACTGCACCGGTGCTAAAGCCTCATAAATGCAAGTTGATCCGAAAAGATGTTTTTCAAAACTCTCATCAAAAGTTTGTCCAAGATACGACATCATTAAGGATCTGTCCGTTGCTAGACCCCTGCCATGACGAATAGGACACGCATCGCATGAAGGTCGGCCAGGAGGGAACTACAATCATAACCGCATTGGGGTTTCTCAGGCTATTTAGGGACTTCTACTCTTCTTTGTTTTTCACCTTGCTTGAATCTCCTTCTTCTTCCTCAAGCTCCAGCTTTCTTCTCGCTCGAGAGCTTCGATTCCTCTTATCATTCTTTCCAATTCTAGGTGCCTTTCCATTCGATCTACATGGTATCGTCGTCTCTCCATCCTTCTCAGTCGCACTAGATTAGTCTCATAACCTCTTTTTGGATTGTTCTTATGTCTTCTGCATCTCATCCTTTCGATTTCTTTGGAGAAGTCTAGCATCTTATTTTTCTTAATTTTTCGAAGGATTTTTCTAAGTTTACTTTGATGCAAATGTCCACCAAAGAATCCTAATCGACCTGTTTAGGGAGTTTAGCCCGTCTGGCTTTGATGGACCCATTTCTTAGGGATACCAAGCCCATAGACATTCCCCGACCGCTTTTTGTGCCCGCCACCATTCCCTGCAAACTTCAGCCTGACGATCTCTCCTTAATCATAGTCCAGTTCGGAATTTCTTCCAAATTTAAGCTTGAACTTTTCGGTCCTAGTGATCGAGCCTGTACCCCTCCTCCAGGCCAAACCTGTCTATTTCTTGAAACCCTTTGTGCAGGACTTAGGCTGCCCTTGCCTCCCTTTGTAGTTAGTCTATTCAAGTTTCTTAACATTTTTTTTATCGCAATGGTGTTGAACTCCTTTAGATTCATCATAGGATTTCTTTCTCTGTGCATCATGGTAGGTGTCCAACCTACCATTTCGCTATTCCACACCTTTTTTATCTTCAAACGTCATCCCACCACCAAGGATTGGTGGTACGTCCCTCCCTTAGTTTGAAAAGAAGGAATTGCTTAAGGGTGCCCCTTCTTCCATTCATAATTGGAAGGAGAAGTTTATCTTTATCTCATGTTCCTCCCTAGAATTAGGAGTTCCTTTGTGGGGGGAGATAAGAGACTCAGTTCGCCGAGCTCCTAGATTAGAGAGCGAGGATCGGGGCTCGATTGATACATTGAAGAACTTTAATGCCCCTCTGGTCTCTAAGCTTTTTGATGAGCAGACCTTATTCAACTTTGGGCTTAGTCCACTTAATCCAGCAGGTAGCTCTCCTTAGCCAGTTAGTCGCATGGTGTCTTTCCTCCTGATCCTGACTCCACTTTTTTTCCCTTTCTCTCTCTTTTTTATAGAGATGACCCCAGAAGAACAGAACCGCTTGGCAAAGGGGATCAAGTTCCTTAAGAGAAAAGACAGTTCCATCCGAGAACCACTAAAGAAGGATCCTACTGGAGAGTCAAGTCAAGCTATGCTGATCCAGGCCATGCCCACCCTCGAGCCTACTACAGCAACCCCGAGCTCTGCCCTACCCGATGAGGTCAACATTTCCCTACCTCCTGCATAGGAAACAACGATCAAAGGGTAGAAGAAAAAGAAGGCCATCAGGAAGAAGGCCGAGAGAGTGGCCAGGAACTCCAGAGGTGAGAGGTCCAATAAGGAGCAAGCCTCCCTAGATGACCCAGTCACTGATGAGGGGGAGCATACTTCCTCATATCATGGAGAGAATGTTCCAGAAGGATGATGTCGAGAGGTTCAACTACTCCTTCGCCACCTATCTTGAGGTGATCAATTCCTCTCAATTTTGATTTAGCACCTTTTAAATTTTGAAGCTAAAATTTTGCAATCTCGATTGGATTTTCATTTTGCAGTTGGGGCACTACCTTTTTGCCCATTCAAAGACAGAGGGCCACAACAAGGCCAAAGCTTTCGAGACTCTTCAAGAAGCTTGTGCAGAGGTCGAGAGGGCTCGGGTCGAGGCCGACTGTCTGAAGGTGACTTTAGAGATTCAATCCATCAAAGTCGAATGCCTTTGGGAGAAACTGAGAAAGGGGAATGAGGCAATGATGGAGTTGAGGGCTGCCTTGGCTCTAGAAAAGGAGGAGAAGAGGAAGGCGAAGGAAGAGGTCAGCACCAAAAGAAAGCGGGCCATCGAAGCTTTCAAGTCCTCCAAAGATATGGAGGACCTCAAGATCGCTTTCGCCCAGGAAGCCTTCCTGGAAGGGTTCCAAGTTTGCTTGGGGAGGGTTGCTGAAAACTTTCCTAGCATCAACCTGGATCTTCTTATGGATGAACCTGGTGATAGAGTCGGCCCTTTAGATGCTGGTGCCGAAGTTGCCTCCGACTCTCCTGCTGTCGAAGTTGCCCCAGAGGTCCCCGAACTTGCAACCGCAGTGCCTGGATCTACCTCAGGGCTGAAGCCAACAGAGAACACTCCGACCTCTCCTATAGGCATGCTACCCAAGGTCTAAATTTTTGACAATCATGTACTTTTTCTTTTTTCTTTTTTGTCTTCGATGTACTAAAAATACTTTGGGTAATGAAAGCAAGTTTCTTTCCCTTCTTTATACTGGTGTTGTTCCATTTGTTGTCCAGAATCCTTCCAATGATCAGGACCGTGACTTCCCATCATTGGCTGACACCGACTCCTTGCCCCAGGGGGTCCCACTGAAATCATTGATAAGAAGCTTAAAGAAGAAAATCCACCATCTGAAGAGAAAATTAAAAAGGGTGGAGGACGACCTTCAAGCCTCTCGAAAGAATGCTTCAGAGGCAATCGTAGAGGTCACCCATCTTCAAAACTTACACCTGAAAGACTTCATAAGCTTCAGTATCAGAAAGAAGAATTTTGAGAAAGAGTTGATGGAGCTTGGAAAAAGTGCCAGCGACAGGTCTTGGGCGTTGTCTATGAAGATCAACTCCCTCAAAGTTGAACTCAAGGTGGCAGAAGAGAAGATTTAGCTATTGGAGGGGAGTTCGCCATGGTCCTCCAATCTAGCTCGGTACGAATGGGATTGGTCTCAAAGGTTCTCTGCATTTCAGAAGTAGCTATTGGATGCCAAGTCTGCCTATGAGACTTATCGGTTGGACTGATGTGGGAGAATATCTAAACTTGAGTAATAGCTCCGAGCTGCCAACAGCGAGGTGGCTCGGCTTCAACAACAGCTCATCGATAGTTATCGATCTAGCACAAGTAAGGAGTCGAAAGATATTGCCTCCTTGAAGAGGATCACGGGCAAACATTCAGAGTCAATTGGGATCGAGAAGGTCGAAGTTCAGCAATTGAAGCTTCAATCGATTTGCGAATAGCAAGCCATCAAAGATGTTGACGTCAGATTTGAGGCTAAAGTCAGAGAAGACGAGATTGCTGCTGGTGATCTGCAAAATAAATCTCGTCCGAAGTCAGGGATGGTGGCTTTGGTAAGATCCTTTGATGATCAAGTTAGCTCTTTTGACCAATAAAAATGGAGTATTCAGAGAAGTTTTTAGTAAAGCTTCGAGATAGAAGATGAGAGCTTAGGAAAAAAAGCATATCTAGAGGATCTTTTATATAGGCGAAGCCCATAACAAACTGATGGTGACAACCATAACCACCTAGTAGTGGGTCGTTCGAAGCCATGTGGGGTTTGTTACGGAAGATGGGGTTCATTGTCGTGATATGCTAGTTTATTGGGACTTAAAAGCTGAGGTTTGGATGGGATAGCTGCATGCGGTGAAGAGCTCATAGTTACTATTATTTCAAAGGAGTCTGGATGTTCTCAACATCAACCATGCCTTGACTGTTATTTGCTATATCAAGAGTAAGTACTGAGATTCTTTCGGACAGCTGGGAGGGGTATGGAAGGGATCCTGCTGAAAGAGTCTAGAGATAGCTCAACCGGACAGAGCCCCTTAGGCAATTGGGGGAAGAAATCTAGAAGAAATTTGACTGATGGAGAAGTTCGATGGAAGAAGAAGTTCGATAGGAGTTTGACTGATGGAAAAGTTTGATGGAAGGAGAAGTCCGGTAGGAGTTCGATTGATGGAGAAGTTCGATGAAAGGAGAAATCTTGAAGGAGTTCAAGATAAAGCATAGAAGTTTATCTAGGGGAGGTTCTATCTGTCACAGACTCTCGAGATGAGATTCAATGGTGATAGCGATACTCGATTTGAGGAAGATCTAGTAGGAAAGAAGTTCGGTCAGCTTCAAAACTGGTCGGGCTAGACTACTCGGGAGGCAAAACCTCAGCACTTCAACTGCTCAAGCGACTGCTCTCACTATTCAAGTTCGTCTGAGGGAAGCTCGACTGGAGAGGATTGTCTGTTTATGGCAGCGGAGCTTAATTGCCTTTACCATTCAAGCCCATCCAAGTGGGACTCATAACATCTTATGAATTTTGGAGTTGATCAGCGTAGCAGAGAGAATCACCTGGCAGTCAAGAGTTGAAGGTCAGCCACCTCAGAGTGAACTGGAACCTGAAGGTCTTTATCAGTCGGAGCCCGACCATGGCCGCTGCCACTGGGCAGGATTACCAAGAGATCAAACATCCGACAGAACTTTGGCAAAAGCAAGTTTATCCCTAACACAAGTTTTTCCACTCTCGAGTTCGAAGTTTGAAAGAAGGGAGTAAAATCGTGACTGTCAAAGTTTTTTTCTCTTCTTTTCATTTTTTTTAGCTTTCCACATTTGCCAGATAGGAAATTTTGGCATCTACTGCATCGGTGCGGAAGCCTTATAAATGCAAGACGACTCGAAAAGACGTTTCTCGAAACTTCAGTCAAAAGTCTATCCAAGGTATGACATCATTAAGGATCTGCCCATTGTCAGACCCCTGCCATGATGAATGGGATACGTGTCACACGAAGGTCGGCCAGGAGGGATCTATAATCATAACCACCTCGGGGTTTCTCAAGCTATTTAAGGACTTCTACTCTTCTTTGTTTTTCACCTTGCTTGAATCTCCTTCTTCTTCCTCAAGATCCAGCTTTCTTCCTGCTCGAGAGCTCCGGTTCCTCCTGTCATCCTCTCTGGTTCTAGGCACCTTCCCATTCGATCTACATGGTGTCGTCATCTCTCCACCCTTCTCAGTCATACTAGGTTAGTCTCAAAATCTCTTTTTGAATTGTTCATGTGTCTTCTGCATCTTATCCTTTCGATTTCCTCGGAGAAGTCTAGCGTCTTATTTTTTTTGACTTTTCAAGAGGTTTTTCTAAGTTTACTTTGATCCAAATGTCCATCGAAGAATCCTGATCAATTTGTTCTAGGAGTTTGGTCCATCTGACTTTGATGGACACATTCCTTAGGGATACCGAGCCCATAGACATGCCCCAGCCGCTGTTTGTGCCCGCCACCATTCCGTGCAAACTTCGGCCTGATGATCTCTCCTTAGTCAGAGTTCAGTTTGGAATTCCTTCCGAATTCAAGCTTGAACTTTCTGATCCTACCCCTCCTCCAGGCCGAATCTATCTATACCTCGAAACCCTCTATGTGGGATTTAGGCTACCCTTGCCGCCCTTTGTAGTTAGTATGTTCAAGTTTCTTAACATTTTTTTGCTGCAATGACGCCGAACTCCTTTAGATTCATCATAAGATTTCTTTCTCTGTACATCATGGTAGGTGTCTGACCGACCATTTTCCTATTCCACACCTTTTTTACCTTCAAACATCATTTCACTGCCAAGGATTGGTGGTGTGTTTCCCCCAAGTTTGGAAAGAAGGGATTGCTTAAGGGTACCCCTTCTTCCATTCGCAACTGGAAGGAGAAGTTTATCTTTATCTCATGTCCCTCCCTAGAATTAGGACTTTCTTTGTGGGGGAAGATAAGGAACTCAATCCATCGAGCTTCCAGACTGGAGAGTGAGGATCGGGGCTCGATCGATAAATTGAAGAACTTTAACGTCCCTTCGGTCTCTATGCTTTTGGATGAGCAGATCTTGGTCAACTTCGGGCTTAGTCCGCTTAATCCAGCAAGTAGCTCTCCTTAACCGGTTAGTCGCATAGTGTCTTTTCTCCTAGTCCTGACTCCGCTTTCTCTTCTCTTTCTCTCTCTTTTTCATAGAGATGACCCCGAAAGAATGAAACCACTTGGTAAAGGGTATCAAGTCCCTTAAGAGAAAAGGTAGTTCTACCGGAGAACCACCAAAAAAGGCTTGTAGTGGAGAGTCAAGTCAAGCTGTGCCGATCCAGGCCATACCCACCTCCGAGCCTACTATAGCAGCTCCAAGCACTGCCCTACCCGATGAGGTCGTCGTTTCCCTGCCTCCTGCCCAGGAAGAAACCATCGAAGGGCAGAAGAAAATGAAGGTCATCAGGATGAAGGCTGGGAGAGTGGCTGAAAACTCCAGAGGTGAGACCTCCAATCAGGAGCAGGCCTCCCTGGATGACCAGAAGGTCATCCAGTCATTGATAAGGAGAAGCATACTTCCTCATATCGGGGAGAGGATGTTCCAAAATGATGATGCTGAGAGGTTCGACAAGTCCTTCGCCGCCTATCTTGAGGTGATCAATTCTTCTTAATTTCAATTCAGCACCTTTTAAATTTTGAAGCTAAAATTTTACAATCTTGACTGGATTTTCATTTTGCAGTTGGGGCACTACCATTTTGCCCATTCAAAGGTGGCGGGCCATAACAAGGCCGAAGCTTCCAAGACTCTTCAAGAAGCTTCTACAGAGATCGAGAGGGCTCGGGCCAAACCCGACTGCCTGAAGGTGACTTCAGAGATCCAATCCACTGAAGTCGAATGCCTTCGGGAGGAACTGAGAAAGGAGAATGAGGCAATGAGGGAGTTGAGGGCTGCCTTGGCTCTGGAAAAGAAGGAGAAGAGGAAGGCGAAGGAAAAGATCAACACTAAAAGGAAGTGGGCCATCGAAGCTTTCAAGTCCTCCAAAGACATGGAGGACATCAAGATCACTTTCACCCAGAAAGCCTTCCTGGAAGGGTTCCAAGTCTGCTTAGGGAGGGTCACTGAGAACTTTCCTAGCGTCGACCTAGATCTTCTTACAGATTAACCTGGTGATGAAGCCGGCCCTTCAGATGCTGGTGCTGGAGTTGCCTCCAACTATCCTGCTGCCAAAGTTGCCTCAGAGGTCCCCGAACCTACAGCTGCAGTGCCTAGATCTACCCCAGGGCCAGAGTCGACAGAGAACATTCCGACCTCTCCTATGGGCATGCCACCCCAGGTCTGAATTTTTGACAATCATGTACTTTTTCTTTTTTTTGTCTTTGATGTACTAAAAATGCTTCGGATAATGAAAGCTATTTTCTTTTTCTTCTTTATACTGGTGTTGTTTCGTGTGTTGTCCAGAATTCTTCCAATGATCAGAGTCGTGACTTCCCATCACTGGTTGACGTCAACTCCCTGCCCTGGGGGTCCCATTGAAATCATTGATAAGAGGCTTGAAGAAGGAAATCCACCATCTAAAGAGGAAATTAAAAAGGGTGGAGGACGACCTTCAAGCCTCTTAGAAGAATTATTTGGAGGCGATCGTAGAGGTCACATGTCTTCAAAAATTATATCTGAAAGACTCTGTAAGCTTCAGTATCAAGAAGGAAAATTTTGAGAAAAAGTTGGCAGAGCTTAGGAAAAGCATCAGTGACAGCTCTTGGGTGTTGTCTACGAAGATCAACTCCCTCGAAGTTGAACTTAAGGTGGCAGGAGAGAAGATTCAGCTGTTGAAGGAGAGTTCGCCATGGTCCTCCGACAAAGTCTGGTACGAATGGGATTGGTCTCAAAGGTTCTCTATACTTCAGAAGCAGTTATTTGATGCTGAGTCTACCTACGAGACCTATCGGTTAAACTGGTGCAGGAGAATATCTAAACTTGAGCAATAGCTTCGAGCTGCCAACAGCGAGGTGGCTCGGCTTCAACAGTAGCTCACGAATAATTATCGATATGGCATAAGTAGGGAGTCAAAAGAGATTGCCTCCTTGAAGAGGATCACGGGCAAACTTTCAGAGTCAATTAGGATCGAAAAGGCTGAAGTTCAAAAATTGAAGCTTCAACTGATTTGCGAACAGCAAGCCATCAAAGATGCCAAGGCTGAATCTGAGGTTCTGAGAAAAAGACTGTAGGTGTCGGAGGAGAACTACCAAAGAGCTGACAGAATATTCTACGATAATCTGATAAGAAGAAAGGAGCTTGAGGAAGAAATCATCAGCCTAAAAGAATCTTTGGTGATGGCCAGTAGTCCAAAGTCCGAGGAATAAGATTTCTCTTAGATCTTTGGCTTTTTCTTTCTTTCTTTTATAATTGATCTCGCAGATCTTTATTTTGTACTTAACTTTGACTTTAATGAAATGATATCTTTCCTCATTTTTGCCCTATGTGAATCAAATATCTATAGATAGCTCTATTTTTTTTTGGATGGTCTTGTGGACCTCAGCTTTGTAAAGGACATCAACATCAATAAAGGAATGCTTTCTTCAGTCGTCCTTTTTATTCTGCTTGGATTAATTTGATATCCACTGATTTCTCTATTTTTCCCACATTGCTTTATGTTGAAATGATTGTTGAAGATTAATTTTTCTCCCATCTTTTCATAACTGGAGATCTTTATCCACACTTGGTTGAGGTTATCTTTCTATTTTTAGCTTAGTTGGTTTTCCTTGGGCCCTTTGTCAAGATGAGGCCCACCCCTACTCTTGACGAGGTCGGTCTTTACTTTGCCCCCCATCTGGACGAGGTCCTCCTCCAATTCCTGATGGGATAGATTTCTATTTTTGCCAAGATAGAGTCTTCCTCCCATCTTGGTTAATTGGAGATCTTTATTTGCGTCAAGATGAGATTCTCCTCCTATTTCCATCAGTGCGGAAGGAGCTCGATGGGGCTGTTGATAGGGGCCTCTCCCCTCATGTTGTCTTAGATTAACAAGATCTTCGCTTTGCTCAAGTTAGGATGAGGTTCTTCTTCTATTCCTAATAAGATAATAGGGATGCATAAGGACTGTTGGAAGGACCTCTTCCCTCATCTTATCTTAGATTAACGAGGCCTTCACTCTACTCAAGTTAGGATGAAATTCTCCTTCTGTTCCTAATAGGATAGTAGGAGCGCATAAGGGCCATTGGAAGGGTCTCTCTCCTTATTTCATCTTAAATTAACGAGGCCTTCACTTTGCTTAAGTTAGGACGAGGTTCTCCTCCTATTTCTAACAGGACAGTAGGGATATATAAGGGCCATTGGAAGGGCCTCTCCCCTCATCTCTATGAGCTCAAAAGTGATGCTTCTAAATCTTGAGAACATAAGAAGATAGGTCATGGAAAGATGGAAGCAAACCGAAGAGAAATCAGCTTAGATAGTAAAGTTCAGAAACTGAATCGATTCATCTTGAGACTAAGCCGGCTAAGTTGAAAACTAGGCCGGCTCAGTCTAGGATTGGGTTGGCTATATCTCAGAAAAAAATTTAGATAGAAAGTAGTATTTTTGGGCTATTGGCATGGTATACAACTGAGTCGGCTCAGTTCGAGACTGAGCCCACCCAGTCGCAAGTTAGCCGACTCAGTCTGAAACTAGGCCAACTCAATTTTTGTGGGTTTGTTTTGTGTACGTGGGATATTTGGATTTTGGAGAGATTTTCTATGAGCTTGGGGCTTGATCCTTTTGTAAAGTATAAATACTAGAAATAGGTCAAGGTTGTATATAATGCTGAAGTCATTGAATAAAGTCCTTTTCTTTCGAAAAACTCTTATGCTCTCTTTCTCTCTTTTTCTCTTGAATCCATTATTTTGCTTCTTCGTTGATCCTAGGAGATTATTTCTTATTGCTTAGCTAATCACCAGTGGCCATGCCGGTCCGAGAGAGGATAGTTTATCCTAATAATTTGGTATCAGAGCGGTGTTGCATGTAAGAAAAGAAGATACCTAGGGTTACTAAATCCAGGATCTGTTGCATCAAGTTTTACCCAAAATCTTTTTATTTCTTCGTTGTTTGTCTCTAGATTAAGGTGGAGATTGGTTACATGAAGGAATGGTGATATTGATGGTTGAAATGAGGATATATGGCATTTAGATCTTCTTTAAAGGATAGTGTTACTGGTGTGTGATCGAAGAAGGGTGTTAGGGATCTGTTCTTGACTTGTTTGAAGTCATGGGATCGAGTGGATTCAAGGTGAATTTTAAGAAGTTTGATGGTAAGGAGAATTTTATCCTATGGTAGCAAATGGTAAAGGACTTATTGGTTCAACAAAGGATCTATAAGATTTTGACAAGAGAAAGATCGAAAAAGATCAGTGCTGAGGATTGGAAAGAGTTGGAGAAAATTGCTTTCAACATGATTCGGATGTATTTGGCTAACCAGATTTTGCCCGAGATTTACACAGAGACTATAGCAAAGGAGCTCTGGATGAGATTGTAAAACACATACATGAAAAAGAACATGACAAATAAGCTATGGTTGAAGAAATAACTGTATAGTCTGAGGATGCCCGAAGGTGGAGATCTTATTGCACATATCCAAAGATTCAATCAGGAGTGTTCTGAGGTGATGAGTTTGGATGTGAACATCGATGAGGAGGATCATGTTAGATGTGTACCCTAGAAGCCAGATTGGTTGTCACTTATAATACACTTCTAAGGATAATTTTATAATTTTAACTATAAATTAATAAATAGATTATTTTTCTATCATGGTGTGTATTTAAAAGTGTCTGTGATACATTCTTTGAGTTAATGGTAATGATAATTCATATTTTCAAGAGTTGAAAATTTAAGACATGAATTTTCATAATTAACATATAAAATGCTCCCAACCGAAGGATCATCATGAGGATAGTAATCGATCCGGAAGGTTGGTGTATGATCATTTTCTTAGGATAAACGTGTCTTGAGTCTATGGTGTGGAGACACCAAAGCGAGAATACATATACTTATTAAAGAACAAGGGCACTGAGCATGACCACCTCGAGTAGTCATAAAAGTCTACCTTCTCGTCAATGACTGACTCGATGCTGCAGTGGTGTGCATGGTTCTTTGATCTAAGGTGCATCGATAGTTCATCTTGAGGGTGTTATAGTTTGACTATACCATAACTCGATCTTCTAGCTATTTGGAATCCTGAGGTGTATGTTAGCTATAGCATGTTCATTATAGAAATTAGATTACACCAATAAGGGGATCTATCTATCTTGGTAGATGAGGAGTAGTCCTACAATAATCATAAGATTGAATCCTTAAGCCCATGGCCATGGTAGAGTGAAGATGATAGAAAGAGTTTCTATTAGGGTTTCATATTAGACTCGAATTGAATGATTAATTCATATGATAGATATTGGGTTTGACGAGTTCACCTTAACCCTATTCCTATTGGTGCTCAAGATAGAAGAACCCAATCACATAGGTAACTGCACCGAGAGGTTCGCTTTCAGTTCTGATGGGTTACCACCATATATTGCTAGGTGTCATTGGTGGATTTTGAAAGCAATTAGAATAATTTTGATGATCAATCATTCTAATTGTATGAATCAGAAAAGTTCTGATCCATCGAAACATCTTTCGATGATGTCAATGATAGAGATTGTGACATATCTCATTATCATATAGAATTAAATCTAACTAGATCACATAAATAAGAATTTAGATTTGAATGATATCAATTGAGCTAACCCAGTTTGATTAATTTGGATTAGATCCAATCAGGTTCAAGTAAATCGGTCGAGCACATGATTGAGCCTGACTTTCTCCTTCTAAAATCCTTCTGATTCATCATAATCAAATTAAAATTGATTTAATTCATTCTTATATTTTGAATGAATTTATTTTCATCTTACTGAAATAAGTTCAGGTCAGATTAATTATAGATATTAAATCCATTCATAGTCAAATTGGACTAGGGTCAAAAGTTGACCTATTTGAGAGAATTGAGGGTCACTTGATCAGATGCTTTTAAAAAATATTTTAAAATTTATTTTGATTTAATTTTTGGATATGTGATAGATCATAAATTATATATTATGTGTACCAAATTTTATAATTTTTGGAGATGTCTAGACTGAGCTATGATAGAGTTTGATTTGGATCAAACTCTTGAAGGAAGAGTCCTAGGTGCAGTGGACTCTTCCTTATCTACTCATGCCGCCACCTTTTAGATTGATTTTTGATGTCAAAATCTGATAGGATCTGAGGATTTTTGTGGAGATCAAGTCTAAGAGTCTCAATGGTCAGAAAAATGAGGATTTTGGTCAAAGAGGGACTCTAACTTGGCGCTATGCTTTTGTATAAGAACCCTTGCGCCAAGGCTCTTCATGGAGAAATATTTTTCATATCCAAAGGCTGCCATTCTAGATATTCCACACCCTCTCTATCCTCTCTCTCTCTCTTCTACATGTCTAAAAAGTTAGACACAAATCTAAGAACAAGATCCAATCAAATTTATGAAGAGTTCAACATCTACGCAATGATGTTCGAGAGACAGACACGCTGCCTTCAGAAATATTTTGAAAAATTTTGAGATCAGATTTAGATTTGATTTTTAGAAAAAAAATTTGTAAGGAGAAGACATCTAGATTCTTTTTGAGTAGATACTAGTAGAGGCCAGGCACGTGCGTAGCTCCTTCCAGAACCTTAGGAAACATCAGGATCATCGTAGGATAATCAGATTACCCAAACAAGATTTGATATTAAATCTAATTTAATTTTAATTTTAATTTTTAATATCAAATTTTTATGATCATATCTGAGAACTCTTAGATTAGATCAGATCATTTAGAAATTTTTTTTAAAAATCCATCTTAAATCTGATCAGATCTGCACGATCCTATGATGGAAAATATGATTTTTTTCTTCAACTAGATTTAGAGCTGCATTAGCAGTTCTTCAGATTTACCTTTAAATTTAATTTTATTTTTATTTATAATTTAATATTAAAAAATTTTAGATATCACATCAAATATGATTAGATATAAAATTAAAAAATTAAAAATTAAATAATTTAGATCTAATATGTATAAGATGCATGACTAGACTAAGTATAGAATAGTTTTATGTATAGTCTAGTATGATCATATATTTATTTTAATTAAATATAATTTTAAATTTATTTAATTTTTATTTTTTTAATATTATAATTATTATAATCAAATCTAAAAATAAAAAATAAAATTTTTAATTTTTGATTTATTCATATGAGATATGAAAGATGCATGCTTAGACTAGTCATAGAATAGTTCTATAAAATATCTAGAATAGTTTTATTTTTAATATGATCAAATTTAAAATTTTTTTTTTAGATTTAATATATAATATTTTAGATCTGAAAGTATACATATTGAAGATACATGAGATGTATGCAATACATATATTAGTTAGATCTTTTTATATGTGATATATGATCTAACTAGTTTTATAGTAAAAAATTATATTTCTAATTAAGAAGTTTTTCATGGCTGTCTAGTCATAAGAACAAAGTAGGATTTAAAGGTTCTCTTCTTTCATTTGATGGGATGTTCTTATGGCATGTACGAGTGCTACGTGTTCGTCCTTAATAAAAAATTAGAATTTATTTTTCTACAAAATTCTAGATCTTGAAATCCTAAAATTTTTATTACATATTTTGTTCGTGAACTCAAAACTTAATTAAGAATTAAGATTATAAAATTAATTAAATTTAAAAATTATAAATTTTTAGATCTAAGATATATTCATAAAATTGGATTCGGACTTGGGTAGCTCAATTAGATAGCGGTTGATTAAATCGAATTAAGAGTTGGTTAGGTAGGATCAAAGAAAGCTTAGATTTGATCAGCCTAATAGGATTAAGTATGGATCAAGATCGAATCACATTGAGATGTGACTCAATCAAGTTAAAACCTAATTTGGCTCTATGGTTCGAGCCTAGATTGTAGGCTAATTCAATTGATTCTAATTCGATAATTTAGTATCCAAGATAAGTTTGGCAGATACAATCAACTGATTTTTAATTAGGAGCAACTCAATCTGAATACATTCTTATCAAGTTAATGGCATATTCCTTCCACCGATCCCACTTACCTGGTCATTTATGTTGATCCCATTTTGATTTGAGGTGGCTAATAATTCGAGCCAACCCATGCCACTAGGTTAGTCATAATTATTATGACTAAGTCAAGCCAAGTTTAAAGAGACCTAAATTAAATCTTTCTAAGAAAATATTAAATCTAAGATCTTCCACCATTGTAGATGTGCGGGCCATTTTCGGGGTTGATTATTCTTGGCTGAATATAGTGGTTCAGTTGCATCGAAAAGATGCAACCATGTCTATTAGGCATTGGATGCTACAGGTTGAAGGATTGATTGGACTCAATATTTTGGATATGGTGAGAAATTCAATTAGAAATTCAGTATGTGCAAATAGTGGGTCTGACTTAACTAAGAAGTGGATCAATATTTCGGACACGATGAGATTCATAAATTAAAGATCAGGTTAGGGTGCACCATGATTAGAGAATTATTGGACAAGAGTTGTCCACTTATCGATTGACCCATCATCAATAACTATTAGATGAGATGGTAAGTCAGTTGATAGGACCGCACCACCCACTAGAAATCAATAATCATAGAGATTTTTGCATCTCTGCCAAAAAAGTATAGAGATCCGAGTAAATAGTGGAAGCCTAATTTATTTAAAAATAAAATTTCTAAATAAATTGATTAAGTCTAATTATAAAATCTAACTAAAAATTTTGACTCTCTATAGAAAAATGTCTGCGTCCAACCCACTAGCCCATATCCTAAACACCTATAGATTGACCGAATCCAACTATAACGATTGGCTCTGAAATTTTAAAATTATTTTGGATTCCGAGAAGTTGACTCATATGTTGAAATAGGATCCTCCCATCTTACCAGCCCATCCATCCACTGATGAGAGAGCGTCTCTTAAAAAATGGATGGATGAAGATAACAAAGTCAGGTATTACATGTTGGACTCGATGTCTAATGAGCTCCAGCGCCAACATGAAGACATTAAGACTAGCTATCAAATATTGGCTCACCTATAAGAGTTGTTTGGTGAATAGAGTCGCACAGCCAAATATGGGCAGTCGTTCCAAGATCATTATCAGATGATGATCAAAGACTTAGAAAAGTCTGAGAAGCTCAGTGTCAAGTTATATTGAGATCTACAGACTGATATAATTCTGCAGTCCTTGACTGATATATATGAACAGTTCATCATGAACTACTATATATATAAATTTTAGAATACCTTGATTGAGCTCATAAATATGCTGGTTATTGCTGAGCTTTCTATGAAAGATTCTAAAGGCTCAGTACTTGCTGTGGAGCGGACTTCTTCCAAGAGAAAATTTTTTGAAAAGAAGAAGAAGTCTGTGAAGAAGCAGAAGGTGGATGGTGGGAAGAAGAAGAAGACAGAGCTGAAGAAGAAGGTCGCTGATAAAGAAAAATATTTTCATTGCAACACTGACAGCCATTAAAAGCGAAACTGCCCTCTTTACCTGGCCAGCCTGAAGAACAAGAAGGAGACAGGTCCTTCTGGAGGTATGCTCATTATAGAATCTAATCTTATGATTTCTTCTACATTAATTGGGTGCTTGACTTTGGTTCTAGTGCTCAATTATGTACTTCTATGTAGGATCTTGAGGATAGCAGAAGATTGAGGGATGGTGAGATGATTCTATGCATCGAAAATGATGCAAGAGTTGCTACTGTGGTCATGGAAATCTACCCTTTATGATTACCGTCAAGATTAGACTTAATACTTAGGGACTATTTTTATGTCCCTACAGCAAGCAGAAATTTGATTTTTATTTCATGTTTAGCACAGAAAGGCTATGTAATTAGTTTTCTTAAGAACCATTGTAATATTCTTTATGAAAGAAATAAAATTATAAGTGATTTCCTCATAAATGGTCTCTATCAGTTACATATTGATGTTTCTACTTTTAATATCGAGCAAAATATGAATGCCATAGGATCAAAGCAACCTAGGGATAGTCTAAATGATAGGTATCTTTGGCATCTTAGGCTAGGTCATATAGCTGAAGACAGGGTTAACAAATTAGAGAAATCTGGACTATTGAGTCCATTGACTTTCAAGTCATATCCAATTTATGAATCATGCCTTCATGGCAAAATAACCAAGCTTCCTTTTATGGGACATAGAAAAAGGGCCACAGATCTGCTTGTCCTAGTATATACTGATGTATGCAGTCCATTTGATGTGCTAGTCAGGGGTAATTACATCTACTTCATCATCTTAACCGATAATTTTTCTCGGTATAGGTATGTGTATTTGATGCGATACAAGTTTGAAACTTTTGAAATATTCAAGAAATTCAGACTTAAAGTAGAAAAATAAACAAAAAAATTTATTAAGATTCTTCAATCAGATCGAAGAGGTGAATACCTTAGTTGAAAATTTTTAAACTATCTTAAGCATAATGGCATAGTCTCTCAATAGGCTTCGCTTGGAATGTCTCAATTCAATGGAATTTTAGAATAGAGAAATCGGATCTTATTAGATATGGTTTGATCCATGATTAGCTTTACAGACCTCCCTGAGTTTCTTTGGAAATATAGTCTGTTGACCACTATATATCTACTGAATAGGGTTGATGCGTGCTAATTTATAGCTATGGCAAGTGCACCAGTCGATCAAGTAATAAAGTGATTGAGTAGAGTATCGTCCCTAGAGGATTGGAAAATAAGTACTGAAAAGCTCTTTCCTATGCTTTATTTAGAAGATCAATTTATGAGAATAAGAAATTAAAGAAAATAAAAAAAATGATTAAAAGTTTTTAATTAAATAGAGAGAGTGTAAATTATTAGGGTTTTAAATTCAAGAATAATGGATTACTAAGGCAATCGGTTCACCAACTCAGTCAATACAATATTCAGATTTTTAGATTAATTTTATTTAATGTGACGGTGGAGTCTCCTAATTTATTCACTACCCTTTGGTCCAGGCATAGCAAAACTATTAATATTTATTAATTACCCTTTGGTCCAGGTGTAATTTAAATAAATATTAATGCATTAGGTTTTGTGAAATCCTCTAATTAAAATACGCTGCGTCCAAAGCGCACTAAAATTTTCGCATGCATATGAATTCTAATTTGATTCATAATACAAGGTATATAATCAAGAAGCATTAACATAGATGTACTTGGATCCATAACATCTATGTTCATCAGATCAATTAGAAGATGGTCAGTAATCTAAAAGCATTAAGATCAGATTTATATACTCCTCATGAATAAAATTTAAAAATAAATCATACTGAATATTGCATCAAAAGAGTGGCTACACCTTAGCCTTAGTAAAATAAAATTTAGTTCATGATAATAAATTCAAAAATAGTAAATAAAATAAAAAGCATAGAGAAATTAGACAATTTGATTGCTGAAATTGATTGTCTGCTGCTCTTGATGTGGAAAACTTGGCGAAGATGAAGAGGCTCCTTGATCGATGTCTTGATCATCGAAAGAAATCAAAAAAACCTTTTTTTTGATTTTCTCATAAATCATTTTTTTTTCTACCTCTCTCCTCTTTCTTTCTCTCTCTCTCTCTTTTTCTCCCTCTCTCTCTTTCTCCCCATCTCTCTCTTTGTCTCTCTCTGATTTCTTCTCTCTTTTTGATTTCTTTTCACGATAACAAACTCATTTTATAGATAAAGAGTTTGATTTTCCCCCAAAATCCATCAAAAACTAGGTTTAAGACTCCCAAAATAATTCAAACTAAGATCTGGATAATTTTGGCCGTCAGATGTTAATAAAACGATCCAAAAATAACTCAAAAACCTCTTAAAATAACCCAGATCAAGTCAGATTTAATGCCAGCCGTTGGATCGAATCTGGGCCGTCCGATCGCATAGAAATAAGCCTTCAGATCTTTAGTTTAACGTCAGGATGAATCTCAGCCATTGGATCTCGATCGGGAGCTGCGGACGCCGTCCATCAGCACCTTCTTTTCGGCCATTCGATCAAGCTTCAGTGAAAACCGCCCGTTGGATCAGCCAGAATTTCCAAATTGCCCTCTGTGGACCGTGCGCGAGCCCGACATTGCATGGACCACCGCATTTTTCAGCCAATCAGAGCGCACTCCTTACTGTGAAATTCCCAAAATACCCTTCAGATGGTCCATCATACGCCGCAAAAAATGCTGACGTCATTCTGACGTCAGCGTTGTGTCACGGGTTGGTCTGCTATTTCGATCGAACCAGGTCGAACCGCTGAACCAATTTTCTGAACCGATTCAAACCGAACCGGTATTTTTTTTTTTTGAAATTTCAATTCTGGGCTCGTTTGAAGTCCGTTTTGCCTAAAATTTTTTTCATCTGAACCAAAAAAATAAGATCTTTACATTGATGACCTTCTTTTCTACATAAGATTAATAAAAATATTAATTTCTAGCAAAATAGATTAATTTATTTTATAATTTAATACTTTTATTAGTATATTTTTACCACTTATCACACCCCCCAACTTAGTCATTGCTAGTCCCTTAGCAATATTTTATTTAATACCATATTTCAATAAGATTATCCATCACAAAGATAAAATCTAGGATTAAAGGTCAAAAAGTTTAGAAAATACTGCTAACTAAGCATTGAGCTTCAGAAGCAAATTTTTCAGTCAATACAATTAAAAAATTTTCTTAGAGTACATCAAAGATCTATAGCACTTGTGTTCGTGATGACTAACTTTAGCATTTCAGTATTAAATTAAAAGAACAAAAGTATCCTCTCTTATCACCTATTTTGGTCAATTTTCTATACATTCTCAATTTTATACTCATGAATTAAGGTAGCTTTCACACTGCCTTTTTTTTCTTTTCTTTTTCTTTTTTTCTTTTTTTTTACTGTGCTGAGCATCCTGGCCTTTCCTTCACCATTTTACATGAATTTTCACACTTGACCTAGGTGCAGAGACCCAGTTACTAGGCTTTGGGCAATCCACATATACTCTATCTTTTGCACTTTATTTATAGGCAGGTAGCTCTTTCCTTAAATTCAAGTTTTTTTTATTAGAATGTATATTAATTATCAATTTTCAAGTGATAATTGAATCCTCAGTTGGCCTTATAATCAATACCTACTTTGCCTTGTTAGTGTGCATGTGCAATAAAAAGTGCTAATAATCTTTTAATGACCTAAGTAGGCTGCTAAAAGTTGACCAACTAATCTACTTCTTTAACTCATTACATTCATTAGCAAATAATTCTATCTTTTATCACTTATCCAGTTTATCTTGCTCAAGATTTTCTTCTTGACACATGGTTTTTTTTTTTTTATAATTATTCTACATTGTCTTAAAAGGAGAAAGAAAAATAAAGGATGCAATAAAGGACAGGAAGGAATACACCTGATTTTGTTCAGTCTGGTTCTTTGGAGCTTTGAAATTTTGCTTGAGTTCTCATTGATTTTTCTGCAAAATTGAAAATACACACCAGAGCAGTAAAAGAGCAACAATAAATTACTAAAAAATAAAAGAAAAAAAAATGATCAAAACTAAAAAGAAAAGAAACAACCTATCTAGTAGTTCTGATTTATAGTCTTCAGCTTGACTTTCTTTGAGTTCTAAAGTGGATCAATCTGGTGCCACTTCAATTGGAATACTTTCATGTTTGATCGAGTCTTCTTTCAATTTGACATTGCTCGCTTTTATAGTCTCAAACCTATTTTCTACAGAATTCTCATATACTGAATTATCAATAATATCAATTAGAAAATAAGTTTGATTGTCATCAGGATGTTTAGTATCTTTAAAAATATTAAAAGTAACTTGTTCATCTTGGACTCTAAGAATTAATTTTTCTTGTTGAACATCTATTAAAGCTCCTCTAGTAGCTAAAAAGGGTCCTCCTAAAATAAGGGGTACATCATAATCTTCTTCTATATCAAGAACAATAAAATCAACAGAGAAAATAAACTTATTTACCTTTACCAAGACATCCTCCACTATACCTCTTGGATATTTAATGGATCTATCGGCTAATTGAAGAGTAATAGTGGTAGGCTTTGGTTCTCCTAGACCCAGCTTTCTGAAAATAGAAAAAGGCATGAGATTTATGCTTGCTCCTAAATCACATAAAACTTTATCAAAACTACAATCACCAATAATGCAGGGGATAGTAAAACTCCCTGGATCTTTTAACTTCTATGGTAATTTATTTTGAAGTATTGCTGAGCATTCTTCATTCAAATTTATTCTCTCATGCTCCTTCAGCTTTTTCTTATTTGTTAGAATTTCTTTGAGAAACTTGGCATACCTGGGCATTTGAGTAATAGCATCTACAAAAGGAATATTAATATGTAAATTCTTTAAAATTTTGAAAAAGTTAGAAAATTCCTTATCTGGATGCTGTATTTGTCTCTCTGGGAATGGTAGTGGCGGCACGTAGGGCTTCACATTTGGATCAGCAAATCGTATACCTGGAGACCATCCATCTGCTGGTTGTATTGGTGACTGACGAATTTTAGTTGATGGTTCCTTATTTGTAGTTGGCTCTTCAGTCTCATTCTTCTGATGTGGCTCCTCCAGCTTTGTACCACTTCTTAGGGTGATAGCATTGACTTGCTCCCTTGGATTTGTCTCCGTATTGCTTGGCAAGGATCCTTGAGGTCTCTCGGAGATTATCTTAGCCATTTGACCTATTTGCATCTCCAAGTTTCGAATTGCTGCTGTTTGGTCCTGCCTAAGTTTGGCTTCCAAATTTTTTATAGTTGCTTCTTGGTTTTGCATAAATTTGACCATCAGCTCTTCCATGTTGGACTTCTTTTCAGGTACTTAAAATCCTTGGGGGTGGCTGTTGTGCTGCATTTTGATTGCTCCATGAGAAATTTGGGTACTACCTCCACCCTTGATTGTATGTGTTGGAGTAGGGATTATTTTGTTGCGGCCTGAAAAAATTACCAATATAATTAGCTGTATCAGTTGTTTTAGCAAAAGGATTACCTGTCTGGCAATTGCTCGTATCGTGTCCTCCTCCACATAGGTCACAAGTAATGCTCTGAACATGCATAGCTGTTCCCTTTAAGTTGTTGACTTTCGGCTCTAAGGGCTGCAATTTCAGCTAGTAAGGTTGGCACGCAATCTACTCCCTGCATAGTTGCTAGTCTTTTTGGCATCATACGCTCTGTCTGCCATTGATAGCTATTTGATGCCATCTCATCGATCAGATCGAAAGCTTCTTCCTCCATTTTTTCGATTAATGGTTCCTCCTGCTGCTGCATCAATCATAGAATCGATTAGTAGGAGATAAACCATTATAGAAAGTTTGTACCTAAAGCCATACGGGTAGTTGATGATGTGGACATCTCCTCAGTAGTTTCTTGAAATGCTCCCAAGCCTCATATAGTGTCTCCATGTCCATCTGCATAAAAGAAGTGATATCGTTGCGCATCTTAGCAGTCTTGGAAGGTGGAAAGTACTTGGCTAAGAATTTTTGGGCTAGGACATCCCAAGTTGTGATAGAACCTACAGGAAGAGAATGAAGCCAACTCTTAGCTTTGTCCCATAAAGAGAAAGGAAAATAACCTTAATCTAATAGCATCATCCGACACCCCATTAATTTTAAAAGTATCGCAAAGTTCAAGAAAATTAGAAATATGGGCATTCGGATCATCATGCATGTGTCCACTGAATTGGACAGTTGATTGAATCATCTGGATCATCGCCGATTTTATTTCAAAGTTGTTTGCTCGTACAGGCGGTCTCCTGATGCTCGAAGCTGCATCGGCTATAGATGGTGTGATATAATCATTTAATGGACGATGTACTAGTCGAATAGCTTCATGCTATCCTTCAATCGCCATATCCAATCCTAGATTGATGTCGTTAGGATCTTCAAGCTGCCATGTTTCTCTCTTGTTGTAGTCTTCTAATAGTCCTTTCAATTTTTGGATCTAGAGGTAGTAAGTTACTATGTCTAGTACGTGTCATGCAATAAATAAATATTTTATTTTTTTTTAAATAATAAAAATTAAAAATAAATTTCTAAAGTAAAGCTAGGATCAAAATTTTAATATTATTTTAGACACAATCTCCGACAACGGTGCCAAAAACTTGATGCGTGCTAATTTATAGCTATGGCAAGTGCACCAGTCGATCAAGTAATAAAGTGAATGAGTAGAGTATCATCCCTAGAGGATTGAAAAATAAGTACTGAAAAGCTCTTTCCTATGCTTTATTTAGAAGATCGATTTATGAGAATAAGAAATTAAAAAAAATAAAAAAAATAATTAAAAATTTTTAATTAAATAGAGAGAGTGTAAATTATTAGGATTTTAAATTCAAGAGCAATGGATTACTAAGGCAATCGGTTCACCAACTCAGTCAATACAATATTCAGATTTTTAGATTAATTTTATTTCATGTGATGGTGGAGTCTCCTAATTTATTCACTATCCTTTGGTCCAGGCATAGCAAAACTATTAATATTTATTAATTATCCTTTGGTTCAGGTGTAATTTAAATAAATATTAATGCATTAGGTTTTGTGAAACCCTCTAATTAAAATACGCTGCGTCCAAAGCGCACTAAAATTTCCGCATGCATATGAATTCTAATTTGATTCATAATACAAGGTATATAATCAAGAAGCATTAACATAGATGTACTTGGTCCGTAACATCTATGTTCATCAGATCAATTAGAAGATGGCCAGTAATCTAAAAGCATTAAGATCAGATTTATATACTCCTCATGAATAAAATTTAAAAATAAATCATACTGAATATTGCATCAAAAGAGTGGCTACACCTTAGCCTTAGTAAAATAAAATTTAGTTCATGATAATAAATTTAAAAATAATAAATAAAATAAAAAGCATAGAAAAATTAGACTGTTTGATTGCTGAAATTGATTGTCTGCTGCTCTTGATGTGGAGAACTTGGCGAAGATGAAGAGGCTCCTTGATCGATGTCTTGATCGTCGAAAGAAATCAAAAAAACCTTTTTTTTGATTTTCTCATAAATCATTTTTTTTTCTACCTCTCTCCTCTTTCTTTCTCTCTCTCTCTCTTTTTCTCCCTCTCTCTCTTTCTCCCCGTCTCTCTCTGTCTCTCTCTGATTTCTTCTCTTTTTTTTATTTCTTTTCACAATAACAAACTCTTTTTATAGATAAAGAGTTTGATTTTCCTCCAAAATCCATCAAAAACTAGGTTTAAGACTCCCAAAATAATTCAAACTAAGATCTGGATAATTTTGGCCATCAGATGTTGATCAAACGGTCCAAAAATAACTCAAAAATCTCTTAAAATAACTCAGATCAAGTCGAATTTAATGCCAGCCATTGGATCGATCATTGGATCGATCGTTGGATCGAATCTGGGCCGTCCGATCGCATAGAAATAAGCCTTCAGATCTTTAGTTTTACATCAGGATGAATCTTAGCTGTTGGATCTCGATCGAGAGCTGCGGATGCCATCCATCAGCGCCTTCTTTTCGGTCGTCCGATCAAGCTTTAGTGAAAATCGCCCGTTGGATCAGCCAAAATTCCCAAATTGCTCTCCATGGATCGTGTGCGAGCCCGGTGTTGCATGGACCGCCGCGTTCTTCAGCAAATCAGAGCACACCTCTTGCTGTGAAATTTCTAAAATATCCTTCAGATGATCCATCGTGCGCCATGAAAAATGCTGACGTCATCCTGACGTCAGCGTTGCATTGGCAGTTTTTTTTTTTTTTGAAATTTGATTCTGGGCTCATTTGAAGTCCGTTTTGTCTGAAATTTTTTCATCTGAACCAGAAAAATAAGATCTTCACATTGGTGGCCTTCTTTCCTGCATAAGATTAATAAAAGTATCAATTTCTAATAAAATAGATTAATTTATTTTATAATTTAATACTTTTATTAGTATATTTTTACCACTTATCAAGGGTTTCATCTAAAATCGTTTCTACTACACTGTATGAGATATGGCATGGTAAGAAATCAAGTCTGAGTCATCTATGAATTTGAGATTATCTGACCCATGTCAAGAGATAATAAGTGGATAAGTTAGAGTCTAGATCCTTTAGAGCTCGATTCATAAGATATCCTAAAGAGTCATTAGGATATTATTTCTATCTTTCGAAAGATCACAATGTGATTATGAGTCGACACGCCATCTTTCTTAAAAAATAGTTTATTCAAGATGGTGGCATCAGAAGATAGATTAGGCTTGAAGAGAAAGTCTTCCAAGAGCCACGTGCCAAGGAACCTATAGAATTCAATCAGATTGAGCTAGTTCAATCACTACCTCATCCACCTCGTAGATCAAAAAAAATTTTTTATCCCCCTGAAAGATACTTAGGTACTATTTCAGAGAATGTAAAAAAAATATTCCTCATAGAAAAAGAAATTCATGGTGATGATCCTAAAACCTATGATAAGAAGATATCAGATCTCGACTCTGAGAAATGGTTAGAGGCAATGAAGTCAGAGATTGACTCAATGCCCTTGAACCAAGTCTGGACCTTGGTAGATCCACATAAAGGTATAGTACCTATTGGATGTAAATGGATCTTTAAAACAAAGATAGATATCGATGAGAATATAGAGACATTCAAAGTAAAGCTCATAATGAAAGGATATAGTCAGTGCGAAGGCATTGACTATTCGGACACTTTTTCATCAATAGCCATGCTCAAATCCATTCGCACATTGCTTGCTGTTGCAGCTTATTTTGATTATAAAATTTGGTAGATGGACGTAAAAATGATGTTCTTAAATGGATATCTTGAGAAAGATATCTATATGAAATAGCCGCTGGATTTCACATCCAGTGATACTGATCACAAGGTCTGCAAGCTGCAAAAGTCCATATATGGACTTAAGCAAGCATCTCAAACCTGAAATGCTTGTTTCAATGATGTGATCAAATCATTTGGATTCATCAAAATTGAGGAGTCCTGTGCTTTCAAAAAGATCAGTGGGAGTGCTGTTGTTTTTCTTGTACTATATGTGGATGACATCCTCCTAATTGGAAATGATATTTTTATGTTAACTACGGTCAAAATATGGTTGTCTAAAGAATTCTCCATGAAAGACCTAGAAGAGGCATCATTTATTCTAAAAATTAAGGTCTATAGAGATAGACCAAATAGGATGCTGGGTCTCTCACAGAAGATGTATATAGAGGAGGTGCTAAAGAGGTTTAGCATGAAAAACTCTAAGACGGGATTGGTGCCCTTCAGACATGGTGTTCATCTCTCCAAGAAATGTGTTCCAACACACCTGAGGAGATTGAATGCATGAGTAAGATCCCTTATGCTTTTGCAATAGGAAGCCTCATGTATGCCATACTATATACACGACCTGATATTGCCCATGCTGTGAGTGTCACAAGCAGGTATCAGTCGAATCCAGGTGAAGAGCACTGGACTTCTGTAAAATATATCTTTAAGTACTTGAGAAGGACTAAAGATATGTTTCTAGTCTTTGGTAATGGAGAACTCCAGATCCAGGAGTATATAGACTCGAATTTTACATTCGATATAAATGATCGAAAGTCAACATCTAAAGTCTGTTTATTTGTAATGGTGATGCTGTCAGCTGAAAAAATTCCAAGCAGATGGTGATAGCAGATTCCACCATTGAAGCAAAGTACATCGCTGCATCGAAAGCTGTAAAGAAGACGTTCTAGTACAAAAAGTTCATCACAGAGCTTGGAGTGATGCCATCAAATGTCGTCCATCTGTACTACGACAATAATGGCGCCATAGCCCTAGCTAAAGAGCCGAGGTCTCATTAGAAATCCAAGTACATCGAGCGGTGATACCACCTCATCCGTGATTATCTTGAGAAGGGATATATTGAGGTCAAGAGAGTCGATACTGCAGATAATGCGACTGACCCACTGACAAAGCCATTAAGACAGCAGAAGATCGAAGCCCATCTTAAGAAGATAGGATTTAGATTTATAGCCAATTGGCTTTAGGTCAAGTGAAAGTTTCGTAGTGGACTCTTCCTTATCTACTCATGCTGCCATCTTCTAGATTGATTTTTAGTATCAAAATCAAATGAGATCTAGGGATTTTCATGGAGATCAAGTCTAGGAGTCCCAACGATTGAGAAAATAAAGATTTTGCTCAAAGAGGGACTCTAACTTGGCACTATGCTTTTGTATAAGAACCCTTGCACCAAGGCTCTTCATGGAGAAATATTTTTCATACCCAAAGGCTATCATTCTAGATATCCCACATCTCCTCCATCCTCTCTCTCCCTCTCTTCTATATATCTAAAAAGTTAGGCACAAATCTGAGAAAAAAATCTAACTAAATTTGTGAAGAGTTCAGTATCTCGCGATGGTGTTCGTGAGATAGACACGTTGCCTTCAAAAATTTTTTGAAGGACTTCTAAATCAAATTTAGATCTAATCTTTGGAAGAAAGATTTACAAGGAGAAGACATCTAGATCTTTCTCAAGTGGATATTGGTAGAGGCCAAGCACGTGCATAGCTCCTTTCAGAACCTCAAAAATTATCAGGATCATCGTAAGATAATCAGATTACCCAAACAAGGTATGATATTAAATCTGATTTAATTTTTATTTTAATTTTTAATATTAGATTATCATGATTAGATCTGAGAACTCTTTGATTAGATTGGATTATTTAAAAATTTTAGAAAAATTCATCTCAGATCTGATCAAATCTGTACGATCCTATAGCAGAAAATAAGATTTTTCCTTCAGATCGGGCATTACTGCTATTATGTTCTCTCCCAGGTTCGTAAGATAGTTTCTTAACAACTTTAGTTTATGGGAAGGAGATCCTAAACTATAAAAAGATTGTTGGTGTGCTCAGATCAAATAAGCAAAGAGAGAAGATCTGCAAAGAAGATCCTAGTCTGAGATCCTGGCTATGAATGAAAGATAGGGAAGATCAAAAAAGAGGGCAAGAGAAAAATCTAAGGACAGGTCGAAGTCTCGAGATCAGAGGAAGATATTGAAATATTATAAATATCATCAGCCTGGACACCTGAGGAGAGATTGTCCCCTTTTGAGATCGAAAAAAGAGAAGGCCAGTAAGAATGATGATACAGCTTTTATGAGCAATGGAGAATATCTATTAGTTGTATCAGATAGGTCCACAAAGTATGATACTATATAGATATTAGATTCAGTATGCTCGCACCACTATACTTTTCATCGAAAAGTGGTTTGCTACCTACCAGAAGGCCAATGCTGGAAGTGTCAGCCTTGGAGATAATCACCCATACAAAGTAGCTGGAGTTGGCTCTATCAGGATGAGGATGTATAATAGAATTATTCGCACATTATCAAATATCAGGCATGTACTGGAGTTGAAAAAGAATTTAATTTCTTTGGGCTACTTGGAGGAGTAGGGTTATGCTTTTAGTAATCAAGTTGGAAGTGGATGTCTGAAAATTTTTAAGAGAGCTTTGATGGTGATGAGAGGTAGAAGATTGAGCAACAATCTTTATAGAATGGTGGCTTAGTAGTGAATGATAGTGCAGAGGTGCTAGCAGTGGCACAAGAGGAGTAGATTTTATATCGACTGTGGCAATATCGAATGGATCATATGAGTGACCGTGGACTTACTGAACTTAGCAGAAGAGGTATGATTCCAGTCCTGAAGAAGTAGGGCACAGATTTATGTGAGTCGTGCATCTTTGACAAACAGCATAGGATAAAGTTTGCCAGAAATACTAAGCGTAGCGAAGGAGTGCTAGATTTAGTGCACTCGGATGTATGAGGACCAACTCCTATATCAGCTAGAGGTGGGGTAAAGTATTTTATCATTTTTATTGATGATTTCTCAAGGAAGGTATGGATTTATTTGATTAGAGAAAAATTAGAGGAGTTTGCCTAGCTCAAAGCCTGAAGAGCTGAAGTAAAGAAGGAGTCAGGAAGACAGGTGAAGTGTCTAAAGTCGAACAATGGTGGAAAGTATACTAGCCTGAAGTTCAGAAGATACTATGAAGAAAATGGCATCAAACGCCATTATATGGTGAAGATGACTCCCCAATAGATTGGTATCGTAGAGAGAATGAATCGAACATTGATCGAGAAGGCATGAAGTTTGAGGCTGCAGACATCACTTCCAAAATTTTTTTAGGATGATGCCTTAACTTTTTCTTATTTTCTTGGAATAGGTCCCCACATCGTAAGCTGAACAGATGCATTCCAAATGAGATCTGGAGTGAAAAGAAGGTGGAGCTTAGCTATCTGAAGATCTTCGGTTGTCCGATCTATGCACATATGGAGGTAACCAAGAGGAGCAAGTTGGACCCGAAATATTAAAAGATGATATTCATAGGATATCTACAAGGAGTCAATGGGTACCTTCTGTGAAACTCTCAGGCACAGAAGTCAGTGATCAGTATGGATATTATCTTTGATGAGAAGAGCATCTTGAGGAGGTCTGGGATGATGAAACTGGGGAGACAAAGATGAACAGTAGAGGCCAGTCTGAGACAGATGACATGCAGTCTGAATCTACGTATAGGAATGTTCCTATTAATGTAGAGCTGGATAGGAGAAAAGATACTCAGATAACTGACTGGCATGAAGTGCCAGCAGTTTAGATGGATGTGCATGATCAACCATAGACCTCAGGTAGAGATGTGCCAGTGGGAGTGGCTTTGCACAAATCTCGATGTACCATCAGGAGACCAGTTAGATAAGGCATTGATGAGGTTATCTTCTATGCACTCATCACTACTAATAGAGATCCAAAAAATTATGCAAAGGCTATCGAGAGTGAGGATCAAGATTCATGGATGCATGCCATGATGGAGGAGATGGGATCACTTGAAAAGAATCAGACATGGCAGCTGATGGATCTTCCAGAAGGTGCTCGACCTATTGGCTCAAAGTAGGTGTTCAAATAAAAAGAGGTACCTTCAGAACAAGGTGGAGTTAGATTCAAAGCAAGACTAGTAGCAAAGGGATACTCATAAAGAAAAGAGATTGACTACACCAAAATTTTCTCTCCTGTAGTGCATCATACATCTTTTTGAATTTTGCTGTCATTAGTGGCACAGTACAACATGGAGTTGGAACAGATGGATGTGAAGATGGCCTTCCTTCATGGCACATTAGAGGAAAGAATCTACATGAAGAAGCCAGATGATTTCATGGAGACTGGACAGAAAGAAAAGATGTATTTACTCAAAAAATCTTTGTATGGCTTGAAATAGTTTCCTCATCGGTGGTATCAAAGATTTGATAGTTTTATTTTGAGCCTAGATTTTAGTAGATGTGAACATGATTGCTATATTTACGTCAAGAACATAGATGAGGAGGATGCTCTATACCTGCTACTGTATGTAGATGATATGCTTATAGTCAATAGAAGCATGAAAGCTATAAAAAGACTAAAAAGGGCGTTATCATCTGAGTTTGAGATGAAGGCTCTAGGTCCAGTTGAGAAAATTCTTGGAATGGAGATTTGCAGAGATAGGTGCAAAGGAGTGCTCCATTTATCATAAGAAAAATATGTCCAGAAAGTTCTAAAAAGGTTTAGAATGGAGAAGGCCAAACCTATAGAGACGTCATTACCGAGCCATATATCTCTCTCCAAGTTACAAAGCTTCCAATCAGAAGAGGAGAGAGAATACATGGAAAGAGTTTCTTATGTGAATGCTGTAGGTAGTGTGATGTAGATTATGGTGTGCTATAGACCAGATATAGCACATGCAGTGAGCATGGTTGGTAGATACATGACTAATCCTAGGAAGGAATACTGGAAAGCATTAAAATGGATATTACGATATCTGCATGGAATAAGGGATTATGATTTGGTGTTTGGTAGGCAGTTAGGAGGATTTGAAGATAGAGGTTCAAGTCCTCTGAAAGGATTTGTAGATACGAATTATGTAGGAGATTTTGATACAAGGAGCTCTACTACTGGATACCTCTTCTGCATGTATGATGGACTGGTGTCTTAGAAATCAATCCTTCAGTCAATTACAGTCTTGTCTATCATAGAGGTTGAGTATATTGAAATAACAAAGGCTGCAAAGAAAGCCCTTTGGCTTAGAAGACCGATTGCTGAGTTAGGGGTGGAGTAGAGCAAGATTACACTGTTCAGTGATAGTCAGAGTGCTCTGCTGTTGGTATAGAACTCAGTCTATCATGCTTGCATAAAGCATATAGATGTGAGGTACCACAGGATCAGAGAGCTAGTGGAGGAAGAAAAAGTAGAACTGATGAAGGTCCATACCAAGGAGATCAGTCAGATGCACTCACGAAGGTACTCTTTAGAGATAGCTTTCAAATGTGTGTGGCAATGACGGATTTGCTGAGAAGAGATGAGTTCATAAGAACTTGGAAGCACCAAGGTGGAGAATGTGAGCTCAAAAGTGGCACTCCCAAGTCTTGAAGACATGAGAAGATAGGTTATGGAAAGACAGAAATAAGTCAAAAGAGAAATCAGTTCGAATAACAAAGTTCAAAAATTATGCCGGCTCATCCTGAGACTGAGCCGACTAAGATGAAAATTAGGTCGGCTCAGTATAAGACTGGGTCGGCTATATCTCAAAGAAAAATTTAGATAGAAAATAGTATTTTCGGACTATTGGCACAGTACATAATTGAGTCGGCTCAGTCTGAGATCATGCTCGCATAAAGCATATAGACGTGAGGTACCACAGGATCAGAGAGCTAGTGGAGGAAGAAAAAGTAGAACTGATGAAGGTCCATACCAAGGGGAATCAGTCAGATGCACTCACGAAGGTACTCTTTAAAGATAGCTTTCAGATGTGTGTGGCAATGATGGATTTGCTAAGAAGAGATGAGTTCATAAGAACTTGGAAGCACCAAGGTGGAGAATGTGAGCTCAAAAGTGGCACTCCCAAGTCTTGAATACATGAGAAGATAGGTTATGGAAAGACAGAAATAAGTCGAAAGAGAAATCAGTTCGAATAACAAAGTTCAAAAATTATGCCGGCTCATCCTGAGACTGAGCCGATTAAGATGAAAATTAGGTCAGCTCAGTATAAGACTGGGTCGGCTATATCTCAGAGAAAAATTTAGATAGAAAATAGTATTTTTGGACTATTGGCATAGTACACAATTGAGTCAGCTCAGTCTCAGACTGAGCCAACCTAGTTGCAGGTTAGCCGGCTCAGTCTGAAACTAGGCTGGCTCAATTTTTATGGGTTTGTTTTGTGTACGTGGGATGTGTAGGTTTTGGAAAGTTTTTCTATGAGCTTAGGATTTGATCCTTTTGTAAAGTATAAACACTGAAAATAGGTCAAGATTGTATATGATACTGAATTCATTAAATAAAGCTCTTTTCTTTCGAAAAACTCTAGTGCTCTCTTTCTCTCTTTTCTCTTGAATCCATTATTTTGCTTCAGCATTGATCCTAGGAGATTGTTCCTTGTTGCTTGGCTAACACCAGTGGCCATGTCGGTCCGAGAGAGAATAGTTTGTCCTAACAAACTCATCTTAGATTAACGAGGCTTTTGCTTTGCTCAAGTTAGGATGAGGTTCTCCTTCCATTCCTAATAAAATAGTAGGGGCGCATAAGGAGAGTTAGAAGAGCCTCTTCCCTCATCTCGTCTTAGATTAATGAGGCCTTCGCTTTGCTCAAGTTAGAATGAGGTTCTCCTCTTATTCCTAACAGGACAATAGGGGTGCATAAGGATCATTACAAGGGCCTCTCCCCTCATCTCGTCTTAGATTAATGAGGCCTTCACTTTGTTTTCAAACGAAGTTCGGCTTGTGAGTTTTATTGCTCACTAAATGTCATGAGTCATGCCAATGAAAGTTTTAGTTCTATTGGGATGATTGGCTCTATCCCAAAGGCCAAGGCAAATGGAGTCTCTTCAGTTGGTAATCTTTGTGTAGTTCGGTATGCTTAGAGTACATGATAGAGTTCATCTACCCAAGTCTCTTTTGTCTTCTTAAGTCTTGCTTTGATTTCCTACAGCAAAGTTCTGTTGGTTACTTCGGCCTCGCCGTTTGCCTATGGATGAGCCACTGATGTAAAATTATGAGAGATATTCAAGTCTTCACAAAACTCGATGAATTTTGCTCCAGCAAATTGTTATCCATTGTCTGTTATGATGGTCCAAGGTAAGCCAAACCTGCAAATAATTGATTTTCAAATGAAGTCCTGCACTTTTACTTCAATAATTTTAGCCAGGGGTTTGGCCTCGATCCATTTGGTAAAGTAGTCAATTACAACCAAGAGAAACTTTCACTGTCCGGATGCCACCAAGAAGGGGCTGAGTATATCCATCCTCCATTATGCAAATGGCCAAGGGGCGCTCAAGGGGATAAGCTCGGAGGTCGGCCATCTTTGAATACTAGCATTTCTCTAACAATGATCGCACCTTCTAACATAGTCTAGAGAGTCTCAATACAAGATTATCCAATAATAGCATTGCTGAAGCAGCTTGTGAGATAGAGATCTGGCACCCAGATGGCTTCCATAAATTCCTTCATGTACCTTCCATAATGCAAAATCGGCCTCAGAGAGTCGAAGGCATCGTGGTAGTGAATATGACCTTTTGTATAATTTGCCCTCATAGAGAACATACCGAAAGGCCTAATTTCTCAATTTTTGGACTTCTTTCGGGTCATGAGGTAGGGCCCCTCTTTGAGGTTAGTGACCAATGGATCAATCCAACTCGGCTCATGCTCAACCTGCATCACAAACTATGGTTCTTTTGAACTTGGGCATTTCAGGACTTTGAAGAAAACCTCCTTAGGCAGTTCGGCTAGAGCCAGTGTGACCAATTTAGAAAGAAGGTCAACTCTGATATTTTCTTCTCTCAAAATCCATTGGATGCTGAAACTCTTGAAGGTCGAAATCAAATCTTTTACTTTTTCAAGATACTTTATCATACTTTCCTCCCGAGCTTTATAACTGTCACTAACTTGTCCGACTACCAATTGGGAGTCATTATACACTTAGAGAAGGTCCGCTTCCAACTCCTTGGCTATCCTTAGTCCTGTTATCAGATCTTCATATTCAGCTCCATTGTTCGTTGCAGAAAATTTGAAGTGCAGCACATATTCGATAATGACTCCCTCTAGGTTGATCAAGATCAGCCCAGCACCTGCGTCTGAAGCATTAGAAGAGCCATCCACATACAAGGCTCAGAAATCTTCGAAAAGATCCACTCTTTCTTTGGGAGAGCTCGATTATGTTGGGAATATATGCTATTCCCACATGGATCGACGTGGCCGTCGATGATTAGCCAAGCAATAAGAAAGTACTTCTTAGAGATCTTTGCGGAAGCATGATCAAATAAATCAAGAAATAGAAAAAAAGAAAAGAAGAGATTTTCGAAAGAAAAGAGCTTTTATTCAGTATATTTCAGTACTAACAATCTTGACCTATTTTCAGTATATATACTTTACAAAGGGTCAAGCCCAAGCTCATAGAAAAACTCTCCAAACCCAAATAATCCATATACACAAAATAATAATCCACAAAAACTGAGCCGGCCCAGTTTCAGACTGAGTCGACTAACCTGCGACTAGATCGGCTCAGTCCCAGACCGAGCCAATCCAGTTGTGTACCATGCCAACAGTCCAAAAATACTGCTTTCTATCTGAATTTTTCTCTGAGACCTAGCTGACCCAGTTTTCAACTAAGCCAGCTCAGTCTCAGAGTGAGCCGGCCCAATTTCTGAACTTTACTATTGAGACTGATTCTTCTTTCAACTCGCTCCCATCTTCCCATGACTTATCTTCTCATGTTTCCAAGACTTAGGAGTGCCACTTCTGAGCTCACATTCTCCATCTTGATACTTTCAAGTCCTTGTGAACTCATCTCTTCTCAACAGACCCATCCATGCCACATATCTCTGAAGGCTATCTCTGGGAAGTACCTTCATGAGTGCATCAGACTGATTCTTCTTGGTATGGACCTTCATCAGTTCCACTTCACCTTCCTCCACTAGCTCTTTGATCCTGTGGTACCTCACATCTATATGCTTTGTGCATGCATGATACACTGGATTCTGTGCCAACAATAGAGCACTCTAACTATCACTGAATAGTGTAACCTTGCTCTACTCCACCCCCAACTTATCAATCAGCCTCCTAAGCCAAAGGGCTTCCTTTGCAGCCTCCGTTATCTCAATGTACTTGGCCTCTATGGTAGATAAGACCGTAATTGACTGAAGAATTGATCTCTAAGACACCGATCCACCATATATGCAGAAGAGGTATCCAGTAATAGACCTCCTTGTATCAAGATCACCAGCATAATTTGCATCAACAAATCCTTTCAGAGGATCTGAACCTTCACACATCTTCACAGATTGTTCTTCAAATCCTCTCAGCTGCCCACCAAACATCAAACCATAATCTCTTGTTCCATGCAGATATCTCAATATCCATTTCAATGCTTTCTAAAGTATTTTTCAGGGTTAGCCATGTATCTACTAATCGTGCTCATAGCATGTGCTATATCTGATCTACAGCATACCATAGTGTACATCACATTACCTACAGCATTTGTATAAGAGACTCATTTCATGTACTCTCTCTCCTCTTCTGACTGGAGAACTATAACTTGAAGAAAGACATATGGCTCGATAGTGGCATCTCCACCCTAAACCTCTTTAGAACCTTTTGGACATACTTTTCTTATGACAAATGGAGCACTCCTTTACACCTATCTCTACAAATCTTCATTTTAAGGATTTTCTCAACTGGACCCAAATCTTTCATCTCAAATTCAGATGATAATGCCCTTTTTAATCTTTTCACAGCATCCATGCTTCTACTAGCTATGAGCATATCATCTACATACAATAATAGATATAGGACATCCTCCTCATCTACATTCTTGACGTAGATACAATAATTATGTTCACATCTACTGAAACTTAGGCTCAAGATAAAGCTATCAAATCTTCGATACCACTGATGAGGGAATTATTTCAAGCCATACAAAGACTTCCTGAGTAAACACATATTTTCTTTTTATTCCATCTTCATGAAACCATCTGGCTGCTTCATGTAGATTCTTTCCTCCAAAGTTTCATGAAGGAAGGCCATCTTCACGTCCATCTGTTCCAATTTCATGTTATGCTGTGCCACCAGTGACAGCAAAACTCGAATAGATTTATGATACACCATAGGAGAGAAAATTTCTATATAGTCAATCCCTTCTTTTTGTGAGTATCCCTTTGCTACCAGCCTTGCTTTGAATCTGACTTCATCTTGTTCTGAAGGTGCTTCTTTCTTTGTGAACACCCATCTTAAGTTAATAGGTCGAGCACCCTCTAGAAGATCCACCAGCTATCATGTCTGATTCTTCTCAAGTGATTCCATCTCCTCCATCATGGCCTGCATCCATAAATCATGATTCTTACTCTCCATGGCCTCTGCATAATTCTCTGGATCTCCATTAGCAGTGATGAGTGCATAGGAGATAACCTCATCAATGCCATATCTGATCGATCTCCTAATAGTATACTAGGACTTATGCAAAGCCACTCCCACTGGCACATCTCTGTCTGATGTCTGTGACTACTCCTGGACATTTGTCTGAACTACCGACCCTTCATATTGATTTTCAATATGAGATAATACATTTTTGCCCAGCTCCACCTCAACAGGAACACTCCTATAAGTAGATGTAACCTACATGCCATCATTCTCTGACTAGCCATCGCTGTTCATCTTTGTTTTCTCAGTTCCATCTATCTCAAACCTCCTCAAGATGCTCTTCTAATCAAAGATAACATCCTTGCTGATCACTGACTTCTGTGCCTAAGAGTCCCACGATAGGTACCCCTTGACTCCTTGTGGATACCCTATGAATGTCATCTTTTGAGATTTTGGATCCAATTTGCTCCTCTCGGTTGCCTCAATATGTGCATAGATTATGCAACCGAAGACTTTCAGATGGCCAAGCTCTACCTTTTTTTCACTCCAAACCTCCTCTGGAATGCCTCCATTCAGCATATAATGAGGGGACCTATTCATAAGAAAATAAGAAAAGTTAGAGCATCACCCTAAAAAGACTTTGAAAGTGATGTCTGCAGCCTCAAACTTCGTGCCTTCTCAGTTAGTGTTCGATTCATCCTCTCCATGACATCATTTTGCTGGGGAGTCATCCTCACCGTATAATGGCATTTGATGCCATTTTTCTCACTGTACCTCCTAAACTCCAAGCTAGTATACTCTCCTCCATTGTCCGACCTCAGACACTTTATCTGTCTCTTTGACTCTTTCTCTACTTCAACTCTTCAGGCTTTGAATCGGGCAAACACATCTGATTTTTTTAGATCAGATAAACCCACACCTTCCTTGAGAAATCATCAATGAAAGTGACAAAGTATTTTGCCCCACCTCTAGCTGATATAGGAGCTGATCCCCACACATCCGAGTGCACTAAATCCAGCACTCCCTCACTGTGCTTGGTACTTTTGGCAAACTTCATCCTATACTATTTGCTAAAGATACATGGCTCACAAAGATCTATGCCCTCCTTCAGGGCTAGGATCATACCTCTTCTGCTTAGTTCTGTGAGCCCACGATCACTCATATGATCCATCCGATAGTGCCACAGTCGATATAAAATCTGCTCCTGTACCGCCGCTAGCACCTCTGCACTATCATTTACTACTGAGCCTTTCATTCTATAAAGATTGTTGCTCAGTCTTCTATCTCTCATCACCACCAAAGCTTTCTTAGAAATTTTAAGATATTCTCTCCCAGCCTAGCTACTAAAAGCATAACCCTGCTCCTCCAAGTAGCCCAAAGAAATCAAATTCTTTTTCAACTTCGGTACATGTCTGATATTTGATAATGTATGAATGATTCCATCGTACATCCTCACCCTGATAGAGCTAATTCTAGCTATTTTGCATGGGTGATCATCTCCAAGGCTGATACTTCCACCATCGGCCTTCTGGTAGGTAGCAAATCACTCCCAATGAGAAGTATAGTGGTACGAGCATGCTGAATCTAATATCCATATAGTATCACACTCTATGGATCCATCTGATACAACTAGCAAATCTCCTCCACTGCTCATAGAAGCTGTATCATCTTCCTTGCTGGCCTTTTCTTTTTCTGATCCCAAAAGAGGATAATCTCTCCTCAAGTATCCAGGCTAATGATATTTATAACATTTTAATGCCATCCTCCTCTGATCGTAAGACTTTGACCTATCCTTAGATTTTCTTCTTATCTTCTTCTTTGATTTTTTCTATCTTTCATTCACAGCCAAGATCTCAGACTTAGGGTCTTCCTTGCAAATCTTTTTTCTTTGCTCATTTGATCTAAGCATACCAACAATCTCTCCATAGTTTAGGATCTTCTTTCCATAAATTAAAGTTGTTATGAGACCATCATACGAACCTGTGAGAGAACATAATAGCAGCAATGCTTGATCCTCCTCATCGATCTTCACATCCAAACTCATCACCTCAGAACCCACTTGATTGAACCATTAGATATGTGCAACAAAATCTCTGCCTTCGGGCATCCTCAGACTATAAAACTGTTTCTTCAATTATAGCTTATTCATCATGTTCTTCCTCATTTATGTGTTCTTCAGTCTCTCCCAGAGCTCCTTTGCCGTAGTCTCTATGCAAACCTCGGGCAAAATCTGATCGACTAAGCACATCCGAATTATGCTAAAAAAAATTTTCTTCAACTCTTTCCAATCCTCAGCACTGATCTTTTTCGACTTTTCTTTTGTCAAGATCTTGTAGATCCTCTACTGAACCAACAAGTCCTTTACTCTTTGCTACCATAGAGTAAAGTTTTTCTTACCATCAAACTTCTCAAAATCCATCTTAAATCCACTTGATCCCATGACTTCAAACTAGTCAAGAACATATCCCTAATACCCTTCATGATCACACACCAGTAAAATAATCCTTCATAAAAGATCTAACTAGCCCTAGATCCTCTTTTCAAACTTCTATATCACCATTCCTTCGTGTAAATAATCTCCACCTCAATCTAGAGACAACCATGTAGCAAACTAAAAATTTTTAGGATAAAACCTGGTGCAACAGATCCTAGATATAGTAAATCCTAGGTGTCTTCCTTCCTTCCACGTAACACAACTCTGATATCAAATGTTGGAAATATGAGCTCTTTCCACATGGATTGGTATGGCCGTCGATGATTAGTCAAGCAACAAGAAAGTACTTCTTAGAGATCTCTACAGAAGCATGATCAAATAAATCAAAAAATAGAGAAGAATAGAAGAAGAGATTTTCGAGAGAAAAGAGCTTTTATTTAGTATATTTTAGCACTCTTACAACCTTCATCAGTTTTCAGTATATATACTTTATAAAGGGTCAAGTCCAAGCTCATAGAAAAATTTTTCAAATCCAAACAACCCATGTATACAAAATAATAACCCATGAAAACTGAGCCGACTAACCTACGACTAGATCAGCTTAGTTTTAGACTGAGCCGATCCAGTTGTGTACCATGCCAATAGTCTGAAAATGCTGCTTTCTATCTAATTTTTTTTTTAGACCTAGTCGATCCAATCTTGGACTGAGCCAACCCAGTTTTCAACTGAGCCAGCTAAGTCTCGGAGTGAGCCGGCCTAATTTCTGAACTTTACTATTGAGACTGATTCTTCTTTCGGCTCGCTTCCATCCTTCTATGATCTATCTTTTCATATTTTCAAGACTTAAGAGTGCCACTTCTAAGCTCACAGGTTGCAACCATGGAATGCTGGCTTCATTCTACTCAGATTTGATATCATCTGGAATTGTGCACTCAATTATAAAGTCAGCTAGTATTTGAGCCTTGATTGATGACCGGGGTTGGTAGTTGATGTTGAACTCTATGAGCTTGATTGTCTACATTGTAATTCTCCCAAAGGCGTTCGTCCAATGAAGGACTGCCTTGATTGACTAGTCTGTGAGAAGCATTATCGTATATCCCTGAAAGTAGGACCGAAGTCTCCTAGCTGCAATCAGAAGAGTGTAAGTTAATTTTTTCAATCTAGTGTACCTAATCTCTGCATCTCTCAAGACTCGACTTATGTAGTAGATTGTTCATTGCACCTTCACCTCTTTCTTGACTAGGACAGCTACTAGCGCCACTGGGGAGACCGCTAGGTAGAGGAATAACTCTTCTCCAATTTGGGCTTGGCCAATAAGGGACGAGCTAAGGTCTTGCTGACTTTACATAGTCCAACAAAAGTTTTTTGATTGTTTAAGGACTAGGAAGAAGGGCATGCATCGCTCGACCAACTTTGAGATAAAGTAATTCAGAGATGCCACCTTCCCAGTCAGGTGCTGAACTTCTTTTATTGATCTTGGAATGATCATCTCCTATATGGCTCAGATCTTCTCTGGGTTAGCTTCGATGCTGTATCTTGACACCATGAATCCCAAGAATTTTTCTGAAATTATCCTGAAGGTGCATTTGATCAGATTTAGCTTTATTTTATACTTTCAGAGAGCATCAAAGGTCTCCTCAAGGTCGACAACATGATTGACTGAAGTCCAGCTCTTGATAAGCATGTCATCCACATAGACCTCCATGTTGTGGTCGATCTTCTTATTGAAGATTTTATTGACAAGACATTGATAGATCGTGCCTACATTTTTAAGTCCAAAAGGCATTATCCTATAATAATAAAGACCATGGTCAGTATTAAAAAGTAGTTTTCTCCTTATTCTCTAGTGCCATCCAGATTTGATTATAGCTAGAGAAGGCATCCATGAAGGTGAGAAGCTCATGGCCCAAGGTTGCATTCGACGAAGATGAGGTTGCCACCGATGACCTGCAAAACAAGTCTCATCCAGAGTCGGGGGTGGTGGCTCTGGCAAGACCCTCCGACGATCAAGTCAGCTCTTTCGACCAACAGAAATGGAGTATTCAGAGAAATTTTTAGCAGAGCTTCGAGGTAGAAGATGAGAGCTTAGGAAAGAAAGTGTATCTAAAGGATCTCTTATATAGATGGAGTCCGTAACAAACTGATGGTGATAGCCATAACCGTCTAGTAGTGGACCGTTTAGGGCCACATGGGGTTTGTTATGGAGGATGGTGTACGTTGTCGTGACAAGCCAATCTGTTGGGACTTAACAGCTAAGGTTCGAATGGGATAGTTGCAGGCGGTGAAGAGCTCATAGTTACTATTGTTCTAGAGGAGTTCGGATGTTCTCAAGATCGACCATGCCTTGATTGTTATTTACTATATCAAGAGTAAGTGTCGAAGTTCTTTCGAGCAGTTGGAAGGGGTATGGAAGAGATCCTACTGAGAGAGTCTAGAGGAAGCTCAACCGGACGGAGCCCCTTAGGCAACTGGGAGGAAGAAGTCTGAAAGAAATTCGACTGATGGAGAAGTTTGATGAAAGAAAAAGTTCGATAGGAGTTCGACTAATGAAGAAGTTTGACTGAAGGAGAAGTCCTGGAAGAGTTTGAGATAAAGCATAGAAGTTTGTCTAGGGGAGGTTCTATCAGTTGGAGACTCTTGAGATGAGATTCGATGGTGATAGCAATACTCGATTTGAGGAAAATCCAGTAGGAAAGAAGTTCGGCCAGCTTCAAAGCTGGCCAGGCTAGACTACCCGGGGAGCGAAACCTCAGCACTTCAACAGCTCAAGCGACTGCTCTCACTGTTCAAGTTCGTCTGGGGGAAGCTCGACTAGAGAGGATCGTCTATTTATGCTGGAGGAACCTAATTGCCTTTACTATTCAAGTCCATCCAAGTGAGACTCATAACGTCTTATGGATTCTGATGTTGATCAGCATAGTTGAGAGAATAACCTGGTGGTCAGGAGTTGAAGGTCGGCCACCTTAATATGAACTAGAACCCGAAGGCCTTTACCGATCGGAGCCCGACCATGGCCATCACCATTGGGTAAGATTATCCAGAGATCAGACATCCGACAGAACTTCAATAAAAGTTGGTTTATCTCCAACACAAGTTTCCCCACTCCCGAGTTCGAAGTTTGAGGGAAGAAAGTAAAATCATGACAGTCGAAGTTCCTTTGAAGGCCTTTACCGGTCAGAGCCCGACCATGGCTGTCGCCATTGGGCAGGATTATCTAGAGATCAGACATCCGACAAAACTTCAACAAAAGTGGGTTTATCCTCAACACAAGTCCTCCCAATTCTGAGTTCGAAGTTCAAAGGATGGAAGTAAAATCATGACAGTCGAAGTTCCTTTCTCTTCTTTTCTTTTTTTTTTTAGCTTACCCCATTTATCTGATAGGAAATTTTTGCGTCTACCATGCTGGTGTCGAAGCCTCATAAATACGAGATGATCCAAAAAGATGTTTTTCAAAACTCCCGCTAGAAGTCTACCCAAGGTACAACATCATTAAAGATCTACCCATTGCTAGACCCCTACCATGATGAATGGGACATGCGACACACGAATGTCGGCCAGGAGGGATCTGCAATCATAACCGTTTCGAGGTTCCTCAGGCTATTTAGGAACTTCTACTCTTCTTTGTATTTCACTTTGCTTGAATCTCCTTCTTCTTCCTTAAGCTCTAGTTTTCTTCTCGCTCAAGAGCTCCGGTTCCTCCTGTCGTCCTCCCTAATTCCAAGCACCTTTCCATTCGATCTACACGATGTCGTCATCTCTCCACCCTTCTCAATCGCACTAGATTAGTCTCAAAATTGCTTTTAGGATTGTTCCTGTATCTTCTGCATCTTGCCCTTTTGATTTCTTCGGAGAAGTCTATTTTTCTAAATTTTTTAGAAGGTTTTTCTAAGTTTACTTTGATCTGAATATCTACCAAAGAATCCTGATCGACCTATTCTGGGAGTTTGGCACATCTGGCTTTGAGGGACCCATCCCTTAGGGATACCAAGTCCATAGACATGCCCCAGCCACTATTTGTGCCTGCCACCATTCCCTACAAACTTTGGCTTGACGATCTCTTCTTAATCAGAGTCCAGTTCAGAATTTCTTCCAAATTCGAGCTTGAACTTTTTGATCCTAGTGATCGAGCCTGTACCCCTCCTCCAGACCGAACCTGTCTGTACCTCAAAACCCTCTATGCAGGACTTAGGCTACCCTTGCCTCCCTTTGTAATTAGTTTGTTCAAGTTTCTTAACATTTCTTTTGCCGCAATGATGCCAAACTCCTTTAGATTCATCATAGGATTTCTTTCTCTATGCATCATGGTAGGTGTCCGATCTATCATTTTGCTATTCCGCATCTTTTTTAACTTCAAATGTCACCCCATCGCTAAGGATTGGTGTTACATTTTTTCCCAATTTGGAAAGAAGGGATTGCTTAAGGATGCCCCTTCTTCCATTCACAGCTGGAATGAGAAGTTTGTCTTTGTCTCATGTCCCTCCCTAGAATTAGGACTTTCTTTATGGGAGGAGATAAGGGACTCAGTCCGTCGAGCTCCTGGACTGGAGAGCAAGGATCGGGGCTTGATCGATAAATTGAAGAACTTTAACGTCCCTCTGTTCTCTAAGCTTCTGGATGAGCAGATCTTGTTCAACTTCGAGCTTAGTCCACTTAATCCAACAGGTAGCTCTTCTTAGCTAGTTAGTCATGTGGTGTCTTTCCTCCTAATCCTGACTCCGCTTTCTTTCCTCTTTCTTTCCCTTTTTTATAGAGATGACCTCGGAAGAATGGAACCATTTGGCAAAGGAGATCAAATCTCTTAAAAGAAAAGATAGTTCCATCGGGGAACCACCAACAAAGGATCGTACTAGACAGTCGAGTTAAGTTATGCCGATCCAGGCCATGCCCACCTCCGAGCACACTACAACAGCCCCAAGCTCTGCCCTGCCTGATGAGGTCACCGTTCCCCTGCCTCCTGCCCAGGAAGCAACCATCGAAGGACAGAAGAAAAAGAAAGCCATGAGGAAGAAGGCCGGGAGAGTGGTCGAAAACTCCAGAGGTGAGAGCTCCAATCAGGAGCATGCCTCCTTGGATGATCGAGAGGTCATCCGATCGCTGATGAGGGGGAGCGTATTTCCTCATATCGTGGAGAGGATGTTCCAGAAGGACAACGCCGAGAGGTTCGATGAGTCCTTCGCCGCCTATCTTAAGGTTATCAATTCTCCTCAATTTTGATTCAACGCCTTCTAAATTTTGAAGCTAAAATTTTGTAATCTTAACTGGGTTTTCATTTTGCAGTTAGAGCACTACCATTTTGCCCATTCAAAGGCGGTGGGCCACAACAAGGCCGAAGCTTCCAAGACTTTTCAAGAAGCTCGTGTAGAGGTCGAGAGGGCTTGGGCTGAGGCTGACTACCTTAAGGTTGCTTCAGAGATCCAATCCGTCAAAGTCGAATGCCTTCGGGAGGAACTAAGAAAGGGGAACGACGCAATAATGGAGGTGAGGGCTGCCTTGGCTCTGGAAAAGAAGGAGAAGATGAAGGCGAAGGAAGAGGTTAGCACCGAAAGGAAGTGGGCCGTCGAAGTTTTCAAGTCCTCCAAAGATATGGAGGACATCAAGATCGCTTTCACCTAGGAAGCCTTCCTGGAAGGGTTTCAAGTCTGCTTGGAGAGGGTCGCTGAGAACTTTCCTGGCATCGACCTAGATCTTCTTATGGATGAACCTAGTGATGGAGCCGGCCCTTCAAATGCTGGTGCTGGAGTTGCCTACGACTCCCCTACTGTCGAAGTTGCCCCGGAGGTTCCCAAACCTACAGCCACAATGCCTAGATCTACCCTAGGGTCGGAGTCGATAAAGAACACTCCGACCTGTCCTATGGGCATGCTGCACGAGGTTTGAATTTTTGACAACCATGTACTTTTTTTTTCTTTAATGTACTAAAAATGCTTTAGGTAATGAAAGCAAGTTTCTTTCCCTTCTCTATACTGGTGTTGTTCCATGTTTTGTCCAGAATCCTTCCAATGATCAGGGTCGTGACTTTCCATCATCGGCTGACACCGACTCCCTGCCCTAGCGGGTCCCATTGAAATCATTGATAAGGGGACTAAGGAAGAAAATCCACCATCTGAAGAGAAAATTAAAAAGGATAGAGGATGACCTTCAAGCCTCTCGGAAGAATGCTTCGGAGGCGACCGTAGAGGTCACCCATCTTCAAAAATTACACTTGAAAGACTCCGTAAGCTTCAGTATCAAGAAGAAGAATTTTGAGAAAGAGTTGACAGAGCTTAGAAAAAGCATCAGTGATAGGTCTTGGGCATTGTTTGTGAAGATCAGCTTCCTCAGTGTTGAACTCAAGACGACAGGAGAGAAGATTCAACTATTGGAGGGTAGTTCGCCATGGTCTTCCGACAAAGCCTGGTACAAATGGGATTAGTCTCAAAGGTTCTCTGCACTTCAGTAGTAGCTGTTTGATGCTGAGTCTGCCTACAAGATCTATCGATTGGGCTGGTGTGAGAGAATATCTAAACTTGAGCAACAACTTTGAGCTACCAACAGTGAGGTGGCTCAGCTTTAACAATAGCTCACCGACAGTTATCGATTTGACATAAGTAGAAAGTCGGAAGAGATTGCCTCCTTGAAGAGGATCGTGGGCAAACTTTCAGAGCCATTTAGGATCAAGAAGATCAAAGTTCAGTAATTGAAGCTTCAATTGGTTTGCGAACAGCAAGCCGTCAAAGATGCCGAAGCTGAATCTGAGGTTCTGAGAAAAAGACTGTGGGCATCGGAAGAGAACTACCAAAGAGCTGACAGGATATTCCATGATAACCTGATAAGAAGAAAGAAGCTCGAGAAAGAAATCATCAGCCTAAAAGAATCCTTGGTGATGGCCAGTAGTCCGAAGTCTGAGGAATCATATCCCTCTTAGATCTTCGACTTTTTCTTTCTTTCTTTTGCAATCGATCTCACAGACCTTTATTTTATACTTGACTTTGACTTTAATGAAATGATATCTTTCCTCATTTTTGTCCTATGTGAATCAAATATTTGTAGATAGCTCTATTTTTTTTTTTGGATGGTCTTGTGGACCTCGACTTTGCAAAGGACCTTGACATCAATAAAAGAATGGTTTTTTTCAATTTTCATTTTCATTCTGCTTGGATTAATTCGATATCCATTGGTTTCTCTATTTTTTCCACATTGCTTTCGGTTGAAATGGTTGTTGAAGATTGATTTTTCTCCCATCTTTTCATAACCGAAGATCTTTATCCGTGCTTGGTTGAGGTTATCTTTCTATTTCCAGCTTAATTGATTTTTCTTGGACCCTTTGTCAAGACAAGGCCCTCCCTTACTCTTGATGAGGTTAGCCTTTACTTTGTCCCCTCCATCAGGACAAAGTTCTCCTCCTATTCCTGATGGGGTAGGTTTCTACTTTTACCAAGACAGAGTCTTCCTCCCGTCTTGGTTAACTAGAGATCTTTATTTGCATCGGGATGAGATTCTCCTCCTATTTTCATTAGTGTGGTAGGGAATCGATGGGGCTATTGATAGAGGCCTCTCTCCTCATCTCATCTTAGATTAATGAGGCCTTTGCTTTACTCAAGTTAGGATGAGGTTCTCCTCCTATTCCTAATAGGATAGTAGGGATGCATAAGAACTATTAGAAAGACCACTTCCCTCATCTCGTCTTAGATTAATGAGATATTTGCATTGCTCAAGTTAGGACGAGATTCTCCTTCTGTTCCTAATAGAACAGTAGAGGCACATAAGGACCGTTGGAAAGGCCTCTTTCCTCATCTCGTCTTAGATTAATGAGACTTTCACTTTGCTCAAGTTAGGACAAGCTTCTCCTCCTATTCCTAATAAGACCGTAGGGATACATAAGGACTGTTAGAAGGGCCTCTCCTCTCATCTCGTCTTAGATTAATGAGGCCTTCGCTTTACTCAAGTTAGGATGAGGCTCTTCTCCTATTCCTATCAGAATAGTAGGGATGCATAAGAGCCGTTAGAAGGACCTTTCCTCTTATCTCATCTTAGATTAACGAGGCCTTTGCTTTACTCAAGTTAGGACAAGATTCTCCTTCTATTCCTAATAGGATAGTAGGAACGCATAAGGGATGTTGGAAGGGCCTCTCCCCTCATCTTATTTTAGATTAATGAGGCCTTTTCTTTATTTTCAAATGAAGTTCGATTGAATTATTTTCTGTCATTATACAATTTTGGAGCAAAGAATAGAGGTGTCGGAAAGAGAGAGAGTTTTATTGAAGTAAGATTACTGGTAATACATTCGTAGACTCTCCAAATTCTAGGAGTGCGAGATTGTCGCTCCTCTGAGCTTCTTCAGATAATAAGTTTCAGACCAGACGACCTCCTTGACTTCATACGGACCTTCCCAATTTAGAATGAGCTTTTCTTGATTCTGAGGTTGCGAGATGGCTGCTCGTCGAAGTACCAAGTCTCCCACTTTGAATGCTTTGCTTCTGACCCTTGAGTTATAGTAGCGAGCTACCTTCTGCTTGTAGGCCACCATCCGAACTTGAGCTGCTTCTCTTTTTTCTTCCAGCAAGTCGAGGTTGGCCCTAAAATCCTATGAGTTTTGTTGCTCGTTGAATGCCATGACTCGTGCTGATAGAAGTTTCAAAATTATTGGGATGACCGCCTCATCCCGAAGGCCAAAATGAATGGAGTCTTCCCAATTGGCAATCTTTATATAGTTCGATATGTCTAGAGTACATGATAGAGTTTATCTACCCAAGTTCCTTTTGCCTTCTCTAGTCTTGCTTTGATTTTCTGCAATAGAGTTCTGTTGGTTACTTCGGCCTCATCGTTTGTCTGTGGATGAGCCACTGATATAAAATTATGAGAGATATTCAAGTCTTCACAGAACTTGATAAATTTTGCTCCAACAAACTACCATCCATTGTCTGTTATGGTAGTCCGAGGTAAGCCGAACCTACAAATAATTGACTTTTAAATGAAATCATATACTTTTGCTTCAGTAATTTTAGCTAGGGGTTCAACCTCGATCCATTTGGTAAATTAGTCAATTACAACCAAGAGAAATTTTTGCTGTCCGGATGCCACCGAAAAAAGGCCGAGTATATCCATCCTCCATTATGCAAATGGCCAAGGGACGCTCAATAGGATAAGCTCGGAGGTCGGCCGTCTCTGAATACTAGATTTCTCTGACAATGGTCGCACCATCTAACATAGTCCAGAAAGTCCCGATACAAGATTGGCCAGTAATAGCCTTATTAAAGTAGCTTGTGAGATAGAGATTTGGCACCGAGATTGCTTTCATAAATTTTTTTATGTACCTTCCATAATGCAAAATCAACCTTAAAGGATCGAAGGTATCTTAAAAGTGGTAGTGAATATGGCCTTTTGTATAATTTGCCCTCATAGAGAACATTCCAGGAGGCCTAATTTCTCAATTTTTGAGCTTCTTTTGGGTTATGAGGTAGGGGCCCATCTTTGAGGTAAGTGATCTGTGGATCAATCCAGCTCAGCTCATGCTCAACCTGCATCACAGACTGCAGTTCTTCTGAATTCGAACATTTCAAGACTTCAAAGAAAACCTCCTTAGGCAGTTCGGTTGGAGCCAGTGTGACCAATCTAAAAAGGAGGTCTGCTCTGGTATTTTTCACTCTCGAAATCCATTGGACGTTGAAACTCTTGAAGGCCAGAATCAAATTTTTTACTTTCTCGAGATACTTTATCATACTTTCCTCTCAAGCTTCATAACTGCCACTAACTTGTCTAACTACCAATTGAAAATCACTATATATTTGGAGAAGATCCGCTTCCAACTTCTTAGCTATCCTTAGTCCTATTATCAGAGCTTCATATTCGACCCCCATTGTTTGTTGCAAAAAATTCAAAGTGCAGTGCGTGTTCGACAATGACTCCCTCCGGGTTGATCAGGATCAGTCCATCACCTGCACCTGAAGCTTTGGAAGAGCCATCCACATACAAGGCCCAAAAATCTTCAGGAAGATTCACTCTTTCTTTGGGGGAGCTCGATTGCAACCACAAAATGCTGGCTTCATTCTGCTCAGGTTCGATATCATCAAAAATTGTGCACTCAACTATGAAGTCAGTCAGTATCTGAGGCTTAATTGATGACCAAGGTTGGTAGTTGATGTCGAACTCTATGAGCTCGATTGCCCACTTTGCAATTCTTCCAGAGGCATCCATCTGATAAAGGACTGCCTTGATTGGTTGGTCTGTGAGAAGCATTATGGTATGTCCTTAGAAGTAGGACCGAAGTCTCCTAGCTACAGCGTAAGTTAATTTTTTTTAATTTAATGTACCTGATCTCCACATCTCTCAAGACTTGACTTATATAGTAGATCAGTCGTTACACCTTCATCTCTTCCTTGACTAGGACAGCTACCAGCATCGCCGGGGAGATCACTAGGTAGAGGAATAACTCTTCTTCAGATTTAGGCTTGATCAATAGGGGAGGTAAGCTGAGGTAGTTCTTAAGCTTTTCAAATGCTTGAAAGTGCCGACAATTTAGCTCCCAACCCATATGAAGGACCCGTAGTTATTGCGCAAGGCAACTAACAGGTCAAAAGCTCGCCCACCATATTTTGTAATTAGGTTTGTTTGCCCACAAGAGAATCACACTTTTTGGTCAACCTGATATATTAAAAAAATTAATGATTTTTTTTTTAAAAAAAATGTTTTGTATATTGGAACTGACTTCAATAACAACATCTCTTAATCCATTTAATTATTTATATCTAATTTATTAATAAAATAAATATTAATATAGTATATTGGTATCTGATCTACATATATAATTCAATTTCAGCCTTACACTTTTTTTGTTTGAACAGATGGGTCTTTCTCGTTTTCTCTTGAGTAAAAAAAAATTATTTTCGCTGGCTTTGGATTCTGTCTAGTTTGTGGTTTCATGAGCAAAGCGCCCGCAGTTCTTTCTTCGTGACAAACTTATCTAAAAGAAATTTCTTAATCCTTTATTCTATCCTTCCTCGAGATACAGTTTCGTAAGATGCTTCCTTTTGTATCCGTCTTGCGTGCATGGGTCGTCCCTCGGGCACCCCGCACCCAATTTGGTGCGCGCGCTAGGCCCCGCACGCTACCGCACATGGCCTTGGCGCGCGGATCAACCGCAAGCAACGCACAAGGTGAGTACAGCGGGGTACAGAGCATTCGGACTCTTTAATAAAGGAAACCGTTACCGGACGCTTTGTTTAATATAGTTTTACTTTGTGGAAACAAAAATAATCAAAACTAAATTCAGAGACAATTCAGCATTATTTTCATTTTTAATTTTCAAAAATAAAAAAATAATTATATTTATTTATATATTTTATATTTAAAAAATATAAATATTTTTAATATAGTTAATTTTTAAAAAGACGGACATGAATGGTGGTAAAGATTGTAGTGGTCAGCGAAGATGATGGTACTAATTAATTAAATTATTAATTTAATTTTGATAACTATTATAAACTAATGAAATAAAAATTTATCATAGAATGTTTCTTAAATAATATTTTTAATAATGAAATATAGTTTTTGCTCATTTTTGTTACTAGATGTGATAATTTAATATTTTTTATAATAAAATATTATTATTTTTAATACTTGATATATTCTGGTCATTAATAAGTTATAATTACATTTATTTTGGTATTGAAAATTTTATCGTCTATGCTTTTTTATATGACCAATAGTTTTCATGATAAATGGAGTTTGAATTTTTGGTGAGCATAATATTTTATTACTAAATATTTATTTATTGATGATATTTATATTTTTTTGTCATAAAATATAGACTATTTAATGGTAAAGATTATTTTGTCACAAATCCTTTATTGTGTAAATTTATGATAAAATAATTTCTCATTACTAATTATTTATATAATTTTTAATGATAATAATATTTCTTCATTACATACATACATACATACATACATACATACATACATATATATATATATATATATATATATATATATATATATAACATATTTAGTTTTATTAGTGAATACTGAATACTTGTTTGTCATCGATATTTTATTTTATTATTTTTATGATAAAATATTTTTTTAACATTTATTTAAGATTTTTTTTGAAGAGCGATAAAATAAATTTAAATTATTGTAAAATATGTTGAATATTTTGGTGATGATAACATTTTTTACTAAATATTTAGTTATTGGAGACATATAAAGTTTCCTTGCAAAAGATAGACTATTCTGCAATGATTAGGTTTTCTTGTACTTTTTGTGGAAGAATTAGTTCCATCAATAATATCAGATTTTGCATTTTTATGACAAAATTAATCCTTTTCATTACAGCTGAATTTGATTTTTAACAATGATAATATTTCATGGCTTAATATTAAATTTTTTTGTTGTCTCATTACTCGAATTTACGTTGCAATTACTTATTTTTTTAAGAAAGAAAAACTAGATTAACTTTTCTATTTTGCTCAAATCCAATCCAATTCATTTATTAAATAAGTTGCATGAGTCAAGTTGGTTAAGATTAAAATGAAATTTTTTGGCTTGAGGAGGGACCCTATCTGGAATGGCAATATATATATATATATATATATATATATATATGGATACCATTAGAAGGTTGCTTTCGTATATTTTTCTCGAGTACAAAGACTTTCGTGAATTGATGACTTGAAAGGATTGATCTCTTTCTTCTGGGTGGAATATTGACCGGTTCCAGCAAAGAAACTACGGGCTTCACTACATGACAAGTAGCCCAAAGTTGGATGGGGCTCACGTTGAGGCAAGATTTCAAAAAAGTTGGCACAGTGTTTCATTTAGTTAGCCCACAAGCATAACGTACAATAAATTTAGTATTATTACATTATATTAATTTTTTATGCAAGCATCGCCATCATAAGAGTTGGACTAAAAACTGATGGGCAAACCGTCGAGCACTCGCGTACAATTTTTCTTCTATTGCCGTTGAGGATCAAGCGATACAAATAAGTTAACATTATTATTATTATTATTATTATTATTATTATTATTATTATTATTATTATTATTATTATTATTATTATTATTATTATTATTATTATTATTATAAATAATTATTTAAAAATAAATAAAATATATATATAATTCATAGAGACAAGTTAGAATTAGATCAATCAAATTTGAACTCAAATCCGATCGAATTAAAATTCTATAATAGAAATTCTACATCAATAACCGTTGAATATGATTTATTATCTTAAAATTACTTATATACAAAAAAATCATATAATTTGGAGACCTCTAGTCTATGCATCAAATAGTCAAAAACTGAATAGTCTAAATAAAATTATATTAAATATATTATTGATCATTTGATATATAAATTAGAAATCTTTAAATTATATGATTTTTAGCATATAAGCAGTTTTGAGGTAATAGATCACATCCAATGATTTGAATCATCAATGTAAGATCTTCATTATCCAATTTTGAACTGATTGGATCTGAGTCCAAATCTATCTTTTATATTTAGAGAGAGAAAAAAAAAGAGGGGGTGGGTTTGAATGCATGATACTTTTTTTATATCCTTTATTTGGGTTATTTATTATTAAAATTTGGTATTATTAGGGTGGAGGACCGAGAGCAACTTCTTGGCCCGTTAACCACGCGAAGTAAGGTCACATTAGGACGTCTAGGGAATTTTTATTGCTTTGCTTCAGTCATTTTTTAGCGCGTGCAAGGTGAGTGGGAAAGGGCAGCATCAGAAATTTCTGAGTAGGGGAGAGATTGGTTAGAGAACGGTAATTGAAGCAATATTTGCTCTCCCGTCAACCGCCAATAGTTATGAAAATAGAGAAGGCTTGTCATCTTCTTGGCTGAACTCTCCGTAGAGCGTGCGGACAAGTCTCCGCTTAGTCTCCGGCCGGGCACTCACGTTCACATTATGGGTTCCACAAACTCAATTTCTTGGATAGAAATATCAGCCCCAACCGGCGTTCAAAGTTTTGCTGGCGATGGGTTCGGATTGTATGCTTCATGTGCGAAAGAATGATTGGTTTTCTTTCACGGGATTTGTTGGATCATGATTTGCGTGACTTCTAAAGTCCTCCAACTTCACTCTTCCATCCATCAGTAAATATTGCACTTTGAAAATTGTACAAAATGTGATTCAATTGTTGATGACCAACCATGAATCCTTTCGTGCGAGAGATCCAGCATTTACACCTTCTTGAGCACACGTCCAAGCTTAAAATACTAGATTTTATGAGATGTTGAGTTTTAGAATCGTGGTTACCTGCTTGGACGTTGACGACCAATGAACAAATTAGAGTATCCAACCGATTACATGTCTTCCGGATTCTTGCACATGCATGCCCACGTATTTAAGCAGAAACGATAACTATTTTAATGTCAAATTTTTGATAAAAACTTATATCTTAACTTTTTCTTAAAAAAAAAAAAAAAAAAAAAAATTAAGTCTATATGCTTAATCCCTGGCGGTTTGGGCTTGAGGCCAGAAGACTAGATTAAAATCTCAGCACCAGGGCAGCAAGAGCAGCAAAAGCAATACCATAACAACATGCGCACCAAGCTTACATAAATTCGAAATATTCAATCATTATTGAAAGGGTTGAATGGGTGGTTGAGTGATTGCACATATATACTCTGAGTCATAATAATAAACAAAAGTACTAATCTCCTCATGCACAGCATTCTACACGAATATTTGAAGTCCACATCATAATAAAAGCTGGCAAAGCAAATGGATGATCCCAGTGATCCATTATTTACATGATGGAACAACCACCGGGGTTCGAATGATAACCCATATCCTGCACTACGACGGGCGGACCTGGGGTGTAATGGTACCATGCAATAGGCTCAATCTTTGGTTCCTCTGATTTCTTTTCTCCATCATCTTTCTTCTTTTCCTCCACTTTAACTATGTCAGAAGATCCTATCTTCTTCCTCAAAATGCCTGTCAAGATAACAGGATCCACACCTTCTCCAACAACCACCAACTGGTTCTTATCCTCCCCATCTATCTTAACAGAATCAACGCCTGTCATATTTAAAAGAAAAAAAAAAAAAAAAAATTGTATCAGTCGGAGGTTCACATCATGAGAGTCCATACATATATGTATTTTTGAGATGATAGGAATGGTTGTATTCCTCTCTGACTTCTAATTTATATATTCAGCAAAGATGAGTCTCAAGAGTTTGGTAATCTACCATCTGCTGAAGCAGCCAACTTCATGGCCTTCCTCCGGCACTTGTCGCAGTTCATCTGCACCTTGATCACAACCTCCTTCTGCGAACACAAGTACAGACATATGTCACCATGTAAGAATCGCCATCAACTGATGTAACCATATTAAATTTTAGCAATTTACCGTGGAATCCAACAGCAAACAAAAAACGAGAAGTATAGATACCCAAAGAAAATAGTGCTGCCAATATATTTTCGTGCGGTGTCAAAATAAATATATGAAGAAAAAGGTCGAGTTGGCCGTACGTACCTTCATTTTTTCCTAGTCGTTGATGGATGGGTATGGGAGGAAGGATGTGGAAGGAAGGAACTTGGGGATGAACAGATGTGAGCTTAGCTTTGATATGGAGAGAGGAGAGGAGGTCGCTTTATAAGGAGGTTATTGGGCATTCAAGAAGGAAAGGTCTACGAAGAATCTTCAAATCTTCCACAAGATCCGGCACCACAAATTTCAGAAGCTGGTCATCTAATAATATCGAAGCCGCGCATTTTAGGACCAAGTCATCAGCAAACAATGACATCAACTGCAGCCGAGGTCCCCCATGGTAAGATGTTTTCAACCGAAGTCCAGCTACCGGCGGCAACGAAACACACCCGTTTGAACACAAGAAAAAAAAAATCATTTTTTATGCTTTAATTTACCTAAACGCTCGAAGCTATAAGTTTACACCAGCAAATCTTGACTTGACTTGGCTTGCCAAAAAATAAAACAACTTGACTTGACTTTTGGGGTCCTTTCATTCACAACCATCCAATTTATGCTCGATGTCAATATTCTGATTTTTTAATAAATCTGAATTTATTCAACTAATCCAGTGAAAATACATCCCGATGAATCAAAAAATAAAATATATAAAAAAATCTAAAAAAATATCAAACTCAGTAATCCAAAAAATAGTTTTCTTATGATTAGCCATATATTCACCATCCAATCAATCGCACTATTAGCCTCTCAATACAAAAGGCAAAAAAAAGTAATCATTCTCCAAGAATTATTTATTAATGAATAGAGACTCGTCCTAATAGTAAACTGACCGAAAAGCTAGTTAATTGTGGTCAATGAGACATCTTCAAGTATATATAATATGAATTGTCTTTAGATGTTTTACCATAAACTTCAATTCTTCTCATACATTATACAACTCAGCCATTGGAACCATCATCTCAAGCAAATAAACTCTCCTCCAGCTACCACTAGAATACTACTTATACTTCTAATAACAAAACTAGCTCCACCATAATCCCCGCAATTTTTTCTTTCTATCAAAGAAACCTTCAAAGCAATAGCGAATTCCTCGACTAAAGTGGATGCTTAGGTCAAAATCAATTTTGGACTATAATAAACACCTTAGAATACTCATTTAGTTCTAGATAACCAAATCTAATATATGATGTACATCAAACTATCACATACCTTTAGTTAATTGTTGTAAGTTTCTCTTTAGCATTCCGAACAGAATCCTCAATAGATAGCAATGGAATGATATTTGGCTTAGTAATAGAAGCCTGCATCCAAATCTACTCGACCAACCGATGGTTTAAAATGACATGGGAAATCGATTCTTCCATGCTTAAGCAAATATCACAATCATTCGGTATATGTAGACCAAGCTAATACGATAACCCACGACATGGAAGTCAATTCCAAGCAATTTTTCACAAAGACAAGATAATTCTAGGATGAACATCAATCTCCCAAATCCAACCAAGATTATGAGATGATAGGGTTTCTAACATTATAAGTTTTTAGAAATCTGAAACACTAACGGACAGTCCTAAAGTTGGGCGATACGTTTACGCTAAAATACTTGACTTGGCTTACCAAAAAACTAAGTTTACTTAACTTTTTGGGAGTCATTTTATTCGTACCATCCAATTGAGAAATTGTATGGAAAAAAAGTGCTAACTGTGAGTATTTCAATACTTCCTACTGGTACGAGAAACTATATCCTACACGATACCTCATGTCACCATGCATGCCAAGACTCACATTCGTTTATTCTTGTACCAACACACTAAGAGATAAGTACTTGATGAGTGAAGCCTATAAGAATGAATGGTTGTGATTGACAGCATGCACGGCTATGTGGCACATGCCATATAGGATATAATTTTTCTTGTAAATGGCTAGAACTCAATTGGCACTTTACCAAACCCTTTATGTTACACCAATTACAAACTGCCCCATAGCATTGGAGAAGGGTTTCGACTTATATTGTGAGAAAGAATGATTGACCTTTTTTTCCAAGGAATTGCACTCAATAGAGCTCAAACCATTCTGAATGTAGAGTTTGAAGCAATCATTGTGCAATCCAATGGTGGAATTGCATGATGGAAGGTGAATTATTCTTTTGTGCGAAAAATTGATTTTCTTTTTTTTTTTTAATGACATCAATCACCGGCTCTTACCTCGTACATATCTCAAAATGCTGAATTTATCTTTAATCTATCTATAGAAATCTTGAAGCGATCATTATACGATACAATGGTCGATATCATGAAAGATGAATCCATGCGAGAGATACAACCTGAGCTTATTAGGGAATGGGTGGTGATGTAGCAACATAATTTATTACAATCAAGAAAATTATCGCAAGACAGTATATTTTAGATTTTAATGGAAAATGCTTTAAAGAAATTTCAACTAGGTCCAGACCATCAATCTCTCCTCTCTTGGGCTAAACAACCCAGGCCATATTTTTCTACTTCTTTAAACTCTTCTTACCTTCTCTAAACTCTCCCTTTCTTTGTTTTCTTCATGCACATTCCTTATTCCTGTTTTCTATTTTTTAATGGAGGTTCCTATTTCCTTAATCTCCATTCCATCTACACACGCGTGCATGTATGTATGTATATATGTGTGTATATTTATATATATTATCTACTTTCTTCTCTATTGGTCTCTCTCTCTCTCTCTCTAAAGAGCTGCAATCACCCGGGACCAGGGTCACAAACACATGGGCCAAGCCAGGGCTAAGATAAACTAATTCCTGCAAATCAAACCAAAAGTTTTAAAGTGGATGCATCTTAAGGGGATTTGAGCCAAGTCATTTTCTCCAAAATGCCAACATTTTAGCTTTCAGCCCATCCGAAGGACCCGCAATTATTACGTACGGCAATTGAACAAGTCAAAAAAAGCTCACCCACCATATTTTGCAATTAGATTTACTTGAAGACCCAAACGTGGAACAACGATGTCCCTGAATTGCATTGACTTAGATATATAAATTTAAATATAAATACGTACGCATGAAAAGATATTATAGAGAAAAAGAGAAGCTCGTATTTTTGCGGAAGAGAATGAAATTAATTGCTCAGAAATCTCAGTTAAAAATAGTCATCATTCTTCGTAGATGATGCAGTGATGGTTTATCAATATTCCTCTATATCACAGTTAGCAAATCGAGGAGCGATCAACAACAGCCAAAATTGTGTGTGATTTTCTGGAGTGATATATCTGAATTATGCTAGAAATACTGATACAATATAAGACTTCAAGTCAATTAAACCAACTCAGTCTAGTCGTTGCAAGTCTAAGCCAAGACGCGTGCATATGGACTTGTAAATAGCCAGATTGACTATAAACATGATAGACTATGAGCCCTATAACTTAGCTCCACTAGATGGTTCAACTGCTTGGAATTGGGGTATCCTTTTTTTAATAAAGGGAAGCTAAAAGAAGCAATCCGGCTTTTATTAATATACATAAAAGAATTTACAACTTGAAAGAGAGAACAAGATTAGTTGGAAAGAAATAGGAATGAATAATAGGAACCGAAATGAAAAAAAAAATCAGACAATATGAAGAGAGTTAGGAATATCCTTGATTTTGCTCCAAATTCTCCCGACGGCTGGTAGTTGTTGAACCAACGAACCCATAAGACGTGTGGTGATGTGCCCGTCAGGATCCAAGGAGGAATAGGAGTACGCATGAAACCTTGCCAAACACGTTGATGGATCATCCTGACTTTGGCGTCAACCCCGCTTTTGAAAGAATCAACTCATTTTGTAGCAAAAGAAGAAGAGAAAAGGTACACCCCTCGCTTCTTGCCTTTTTAGTAAGTGGAATCCTACTTTACTAAAGCCATAATTGATGAGAAGGCCATTCCCTTGCTACCGAAACCTTATAAAAGTTTATCCCATGTCACCAAATTGTTTCTTGCCTACTTTATCAATATGAACTAACGTATCAAATATCCGGTCTTCAAATATTCTTCACTCCTTCAAAAAAGAAAGGTTTCGGGCCTCCAATTGTCATTTGTAAGCTTATAATTATGGGTCTTTGGTTTTAATTTAGTTGTTCCTACGCAATTGGCTGGCGTTTAATATTTCTTAAACGGCTTACTTTATGTTAAAGAGGTGGTAAGATTGAAGATTCATACTGGTGGGCTCAAATCTTTAATAAAGCAACGAAAAAAGATACCGATGGTCCAAATCCCAAAGAAAGTGAAATAAAGTCCATGCATCCATGCTAGCTGGGCGAAATTAAAAACACTTGTTGTCAAGTAGCGCAGATTGACGATTAAGCAAAGACGGAGAGAAACGCAATTAAATGGGTCAAGTCCAACTTTAGGTCAATAGGTCTGCCTTTTTTAAACGGACAAGAGCCAGAAGAAATAAAAGTCGTTGCTGGTGCCTTCTACTCGATTTCTTCTTCCATAATTTTAAAAAAAAAATATAATCTATTAAATTTAATTTTTTAATATAATTTAATTATTATTTAATTAAATTTAACTCATTAAATTAAATCTTGGATTAATTATGATTAATCTAATTAATTAATTAATTAAAAAGTTCTATACTAGAATTCCTATTCTAATCAAGATTAAGCCTTTTGATGAGATAAGATAAGTACGGATATAAATAGAGGTGGCATGGTTCCTTTTTTCCAACTCTCATGAGAACATGACGATCTCTATCAATCATCTGTATAAAAGTCAAGGATAAGAAGACAGAAGACCAGCTGCATGCAGAAGATAGATCTGATGCTCTATGGGCTATGTAATCATCGCGTTGGTGAGATGATGGTGCAAGATATATTTTATTTTAATTTTGCATGAATATTGGAGCATGATCTAGGTATAAAAGTTTAAATTATCTAACATGTGGTATCAGAGCCAAGGATCCATGCTTCTTATTCATGTAAAAAAAAATTTAATAATTTTTTATTTATTTTTAAAAAACTAAAATCATAGTTTATTAATTTTTAAAATTAATTAAAATTTTTAAAATTAAATTAAGATTTATTAATTTCTAGAAAAATAAAAAAAATTTAAAAAATTGGTGCCGATCGATCCGCGCTGTCCGACGAATGGAGCAGTAGCCACGGCTACTGCTATACCGACGGTAGGCCAGAGCTACGGCCGTCACTCCTTGCTGCGATGGTGGCAGCGCTGCTCACCACTTGTGCGACTGCAAGAGCCGCGGTGAGACAAATGCGATGCAATAGGGGCGATGGGGGCAGCGCTCGGTCCGCCACCCTCCCTCATATGGTCGGGAAGGGGTGGCTGTTCGACCGTCCATTCGGTGTTACCGCGAGGGTGGCAATGGGAAAAGGCCGACGATGGCCTCGAATCCAGCAACAGCAGTGGATGGTGGCCAAGCCAGACTGGGGGCTGCCGATTGGCCACCCATGCGGTGACCATGGGGGCATTGAAATTTTTTTTAATTTGATAAAAAAAATCAGAAAAGAAGAAAGGTTAATCGGATCTGGGTTTTGGGTCCAAACCCAAAAACTCGAAATCCGCCTAGAACCCAACCCGTTTAATAAAAAAAACTTTTCCAGATAAGCCCTTGAAAAGTTTAAATTCTAAAAAAGGACCTACAAGATAGTTTTGCAATTTAGTCCTTCGAGACAATTTTGCATTTAAGTCCCTAATAAGTAATAAATTATATTAAAGTCCCTGTCGATTTTTTGATCAATTTTTAAAGCTGCTATTTTACAGAAAAGGCTCTATATTTTTTATATTTATAGTTAAGTCCTTTAATTTTAAAATTTTGATAAAATCGCTATAACTTGATTATTTCTTATCTGATTTGAGCGATTTTTGAATCGTTGGACTTATGATGATTCGAGGAATATTATGATTAAATTTTTTGTATAAAATAAAATATTTAAATAATTAAATTATTTAATTAATAATTTTGCTCGCTATTATACTATTCAAGTGTGTTTTCATGTAGCCCCAAAATATTCGAAGCACTCTATGGATCTTGGGTAGCCAAGTCACCGAGGGCTAATAGTTTTCTCTCATTACAGTTCTGAAATTACATAAAAATATATCTATTATAGTAAACCCAAAGGTGACTGTAATTTGATACAAAATTAATAGTAAAAAGTTGACTAACTTGAATTTCATAAAGATGAAGAGTTATACATCCAAATGTGGGAATAACCTCAGATTTTTGTAATCATAATTAGTTAAATCACTGAAAGTGCAACTAATATGATGGATCATAGTTTAAACATGAATTATGTGTGCATGCCATAATTATTGTTCTTGCTTATATTTTTCATACTATTGTTGATTATGATTTATGAGATTAATGTTTTGGTATTATTTATTATGTTTAAATTTTTTATTAAATTAGTTGTGATACTTATCATATGCTATGATTCTTGTCTAAAAGTATTTTATAATTATATAATAAATATTATTAGCAAAATTATATTATAAAATTTGCATCATGATGGTAATTATAAGTATGTTTTGTTATTTACAGCCATGATCCCTGCTTCACTCTCGTCGCATCTATCTAATATTCTCACACTAAATGGATCAAATTACTCTAATTGGTACAAGCAGCTCCTCATTATCTTAGGATGCCTAGATTTAGACTTGACCATTTGTAAGCCTCAGTCAGATCCACTTACCGCCACTAGTTCTCCTGAATATAAGGAATCATGTGAAAAGTGAGAGCGTTCTAATAGATTGTCTCTCATGATTAGTTTCATAGCAAGAGACATTAGGAGATCTATTCCGAATAACAAATTGACCTTTGAATATCTTTTCTTTATAGAATAATAGTTTATCAGATCAAGTAAAGCCTTAGCTGGTATTCTAACGAACAAATTAATCTCTATGAAATATAATGAATTTTCTAGAGTGCGAAAGTACATCATGAAAATGTGTGATATAGCTGAAAAATTAAATGATTTGGGCATGACAGTATCTAAAATTTTTTTTATCTAGTTTATTCTCAATTCTCTTCCATCCTAGTTTATCCAATTTAAAATTTACTACAACACACATAACAAAATCATGGACAATGAATGAACCCATCTCTCAATGTGTGCAAGAGGAAGAGAGATTGAAATAGGAAGGAGTTCTAACTGTTCATATAGTTTTACAAAAGCATCCTAAGAAAAGAAAGGCAAAGAAAGAAAATAAATGATCCAGCAATCCACCAACAAAAATTTCTCATAAATTGAAATATTTTTTCTGCAAGAAGGAGGGACATATTAAGAAGGATTGTGAGAAAAGAAGAAAATGGTTTGAAAAGATGGATATTCCCTTATCACTTGTTTGTTTCGAAATTAATTTTATTGATGTTCCTTCTAATACTTGGTGGATTGATTCAAGTGCTGCAATTCATGTTTCTAATTTAATGCAAGAATTTCTTTCAAGCCGAAAACTAAATGATAGAGAGTAGTGAATCTTTATGAAAAATCGGATGAAGTCAAAGATCATTATAGTCAGGACCTACAGACTTATTACAAATACTGAATTATAATTAGATCTACATTATATTTTTTATGTTCCTTCAGTATCTAGGAATTTAATTTCTTTATCAAAACTTGATTTAGAAGATTTTTCATTCACTTTTATAAATTTAAGTTTTAAATTAATAAAAAAATTTATTTTTTTTGTACTGAAATATTGTGTAATGGATTATATAAATTAAATTTGGATTCTTCTTTTGAATAATCTTTGCTTGTTTTAAATGTCAATGTCAAAATAAAATATGGTATTATAAATGAGAGTTCTTCAATGTTGTGGCATAGACAATTAGATCATATATCAAAAAAAAGGATGACTAGATTGGTTAAGAAAGATATTTTACCAAATCTAGATTTTAGTAATTTTGGTATGTGCATCAATTGCATTAAAGAAAAATAAATTAAAAGTCATAAAAAGTATGCTACTAAAAGTGAAGGACTCTTAGAATTGATACATACTGACATTTATGACTATTTTATATCTTATTTTAGAGGATAAAAGTATTTTATTATTTTTATTGATAATTTCTCATGTTATGGTTATGTTTTCCTATTGCATGAAAAATCTGAATCTTTGAAAGCCTTTAAGGTATACAAAAAACTGAAGCAGAAAATTAGTTGGACAAAAAAATAAAGATTGTGAGATCTGATAGAGATGGTGAAATCTGACCATAATCCTAGATCTTTTATCAAATTTTTTGAACATTATGGCATTGTAGCATAGTATACCGTGCCAGAAAATTTTTAACAAAATGGTGTGTGTTGGTGCAGATTTTGGTTGACGTCGGATTGAACTGGAGTGGAAGGAGACGAGGTTGCCGTTGGTGACCTGCAAAATAAAGTTTCATCCGAAGCCAGTGGGGGTAGCTCTAGAAGGACCCTTCAACGGTCAAGTTAGCTCTGGCCAACAGAAATGGAGTGCTCAGTATGGAGTTAGGCAGAGTTTCGAGGAGGAGATAAGGGCTTAGAACCTCTCGTAAGTATATCTAGAGGATCCTTTTTATAGGCGGAGCTTGTTATAACTGTCTTGATTAATGATTATCGTACCTGTCCTGATCAATACCGATCGTTATTGACTTGATAAATGCTGATCGTTATTGACTTGATAAATGTCGATCGTTATTGTCGTATAACCGTTTAGTAGTGGGATCACCTACAGAAATTCATCAACAGTCTGTAAGAAGTTCGACTTCCATAGAAGCTTGGTTACTAGAGGATTCCAGAGGGAGTTCGGCTTTCGTAGAAGCCCGGTTGTTGGAGTTCGGTCGATTGAAGGGATTTGGCTAAAACTCGATCGCTAGAGAGTTTGGAAGGAGCTCGACCACCAAAGAGTTCGGAAGGCTGATGGAGTTCGGCTAAGGCTCGTCCGCTGAGATTCCAAAAAAATTCGACCGCTGAGAAGTTGGCTTCCATAGAAGTTCGACCACTGAGGAGTTCGGCTACTGGTGGAGTCCGTAAGAAGTCCGACTTTCGTAGAAGCCCGATCGCTGGAGGAGTCCGTAAGGAGTTCGGCTTTCATAGAAGCCCGACTGCTGGAGGAGTCCACAAGGAGTCCGGCTTTTGTAAAAGCCCGACCGCTGAGGCTCTTCCGTGGTTACCTATTGCATTAGGCTAAGCATCGAATCGGACTTCGGCAGGAGTAGGATTTATCTCCAACAATAGTCTCTCCACTTCCGAGTTCGAAACTTGTAGGAAGGGAGTGCAAAAAAGGTGACTGTCGATGTCCTCTTTTGGGTTCCATGCTGGTTCAGATCGAAGCTCAGGGGAGATCTCATTTTCAGCCAAAGTTGAAGTAGATCTCATCTCCTGCAGTTGAGGTTAATACGGACGCTCGGAGGAGGTCTGATCTCTAGCCAAGGTTGCCTCGGGGGAGATCTTATCTCCCACGTTCGAGGTTAAAGGTCTTTGATCTGCTCGTGTTAGGACAAGATTCGACTTTGCTCGCGTTAGGACAAGATTCTCTTCCTATTCCTAATGGACTGTGGGGGTACGTAAGGGCCATTGTCAAGATATTTCCCCCCATCTCATCTAAAGTGAACGAGGCCTTCGACATTGCTCGCGTTAGGATAAGGTTCTCCTCCTACTCCTAATGGACTGTGGGGGTACATAAGGGCCGTTGTCAGGACCTCTCCCTCCATCTCGTCTAAAGTGAATGAGGCCTTCGACATTGCTCGCGTTAGGATGAGGTTCTCCTCCTATTCCTAATGAGCTGTGGGGGTACATAAGGGCTGTTGTTAGGGCCTCTCTCCCCATCTCGTCTAAAGTAAACGAGGCCTTCGACATTGCTCGCGTTAGGATGAGGTTCTCCTCCTGATCCTAATAGGCTGTGGGGCACATAAGGATTATTGTCAGGGCCTCTCCCTCCATCTTGTCTAAAATGAACGAGGCCTTCGACATTGCTCGCATTAGGACGAGGTTCTCCTCCTGTTCCTAACGAGCTGTGGGAGCACATAAGAGCCGTTGTCAGGGCCTCTCCCTCCATCTCGTTTAAAGTGAATGAGGCCTTCGACATTGCTCGCATTAGGATAAAATTCTCCTCCTATTTCTAACGAGCTATGGGGGCACATAAGGATCATTGTTAGGGCCTCTCCCTCCATCTCGTCTAAAGTGAATGAGGCCTTCGACATTGCTCGCGTTAGGATGAGATTCTCCTCCTGTTCCTAACGGGCCACTTTCGCTCGTTTCTCCTCTATCATCATATAATTTTTGCACCAAAAAATAATAATGCTGAACGAAGAAATCTTATTAAAGGCAGTTTATTAGTAATACATCCTCAGATTTTTTGAGTTCCAAGGTCGGGAAAGCATTATTCCTCTAAGCTCCTTCAGGTGATAAGTTTCGGACCGAACGACCTCCACCACTTCATACGGATTTTCCCAATTTGGGGTGAGCTTCCCTTGGCTCTGAGGCTGTGAGACGATGGCTCATCGAAGCACTAGGTCTCCCACTCTGAACGTCTTACCTCGAACTCTGGAGTTATAGTACTGGGCCACCTTCCATCTATAGGCTGCCATCCGGATGCGGGCTTCCTCCCTTTTTTCTTTCAGTAGATCGAGGTTAACTCTGAGGTCCTGGGGGTTGAGTTGCTTGTTGAAGCCCACGACTCATGCAAACGGGAGCTTAAGTTCGATCGGGATAACTGCCTCCATGCTGAAGGTCAAGGCAAAAGATGTTTCTCCAATCGGCACCCTTTGTATAGTTCGGTATATCCAGAGGATGTGGTAGAGTTTGTCCATCCAGGCCTCCTTTACACTGTCGAGCCTTATCTTGATGCCTTGCAGCAAGGTCCGGTTGGTCACCTTAGCTTTTCCATTAGCCTATGGGTGAGCCACCGATGTGAAGCAGTGGAAGATATTTAGTCCTTCACAGAACTCAGCGAACTTCGCCCTAGCGAACTATCGCCCATTATCGGTTATAAGGATTCGGAGCAGACCGAACTGGCAGACAAGTGACTTTCAGACGAAGTCCTTCATCTTAGCCTCGGTAATCTTTGCTAGTGGTTCGACTTCGACCCACTTGGTGAAAAGTCAATCACGACCAGGAGGAACTTTTACTGCCCGGACGCCGTCGGAAAGGGGCCAAGTATGTCTATTTTCCATTGCACAAATGGCCAAGGTGCACTTAGCGGAGCAAGCTCGGAGGTCGGCTATCTTTGTACCTTTGCATTATTTTGACAGCGGTCGCACTTCTTCACATACTCTACGAAATTGCGAAACAAGGTCGGCCAATAATACCCTTACCGAAGTAGTCTTTGCGATAGGGACCTAGCTCCTACATGACTTCTGTAGAGTCCTTCGTGCACCTCCCAGAGTGCGAGGTCGGCCTCTGAAGGTCGGAGACATCTCAGTAGCGGAAGGGAGTATGATCTCTTGTACAACTTGCCTTCATGTAAAACATAGCGGGAGGCCTGATTCCTGAGCTTCCGAGCTTCTTTCGGATCATGAAAAAGGACCCCCTCCTTGAGGTAGGCGACCAACGGGTCAATCCAGCTTGACTCAAATTTTGTCTGCAGAATGACCTGGGGTTCCTCTATGGTTGGGCACTTCAGAGCCTCCAAGAATACTTCTTTAGGAAGCTCGGCTGGGGCTAAAGTGGCCAACTTGGAGAGAAGATCAGCTCTGACATTTTTCGCCCTCAAAATTTGTTGAATGTCGAAACTATCAAAGGTCGGGATCAAATCCCTCACCTTCCTAAGGTATCTCACCATACTGTCCTCCCGCGCCTCGTAGCTGCCATTAACTTGGCATACCACCAGCTGGGAATTATTGAAGACTTGAAGCCGATCTACTTTTAATTCCTTCGTTATTTCTAATTCGGCGATCAGTGTTTCATATTCGGCCCCATTATTGGTCGTAGGAAACTCGAAGCGTAGTGCATACTCGATGATGCCTCCCTCAGGACTAATTAAGACCAGCCCTACACCAGCTCCGATGGAGTTGGATGAGCCATCCATATGCAGAGCACAAAAGCCTTCGGAGAGGTCAGCACTTTCCTCGGGGAGGTTCGGCTGCGATAGTAGGGCACCGATCTCATTATGTTCAGGCTCGACTTCGACTGGAATGGTATATTCTAACACAAAATCTGCCAATATCTAGGCCTTGATCGATGGCCTGGGCCGGTAGTTGATGTTAAACTCTGTGAGCTCGATTGCCTATTTTGTGATTCTCCCAGAAGCGTCTGCTCGGTGCAGGATTGCTTTTATTGGTTGGTCCGTGAGGACCATAATGGTGTGCTCCTAAAAATAAGGTTGGAGTTTTCGGACAGTAATTAGAAGAGAGTAAATTAATTTTTCTAACCTTGAGTATCTGATCTCCGCATTCCTCAAGACCCAGCTCACATAGTAGACCGGTCGCTGCATCATTAATAAGCATCATAAATTCACTAATAAAAGTATTAATTTATTAATTAATTTATATTAATTTTTAATAATTATTAATTAATTTATAAATATTTTTTTAAAAATTCATATTTTTATTAATTAAAAAATTAATTAAAAAAATAATAAAAAATAATAAAAATTAAAAAATAAAATTTTATTATCAATAGAAAGAGCTCATTTTTTTGATCACAACGAAATAAATTTCAAGTAAAACGGAGCTAAAATGGAAAAGATATGAATTTTTAAAAGATATAAAATAAATAAAAATTAAATAAAAAAAGAAAATGGCTCAGCCGGCTCCGCAAGCCGAGCCACCAAGCCAAGCCAAGCCATCAAAGCCGACTCAGCCATTGAAGCCATCAGCCGGTCCACGATCCAGGCGTGGACCGCCAGCTCAGCAAAATCCGGCGAATCAGAGATTGCCACGTGGCGGACCTAGACCCTTAAAGGGTCTACAGAAATTTATCGCGGCTCACAGGGCAATCTGGTCATTTCACTCGGCGACAGAAGTGCTGATTGGCTGCGGTGTGCGGTGCGGCCGGTCCATCCGGTCCATGGGAATAGTAATTGCGCGATCGGACGGCTGCGGTTGATTGCGGTCATGATCGGACGGCGGTGGTGATTTCCAGGCTTGATTCAAATTCTATTAAGCGATCTGGCGCGATCCAACGGCCAGAAAACCAAGTGATGAAGATCTGACGGTCCAGAATGCTGCCGGCGGTGATCAAGACTCCCGAAGCATGATTTGCGGCCAGATTTCCTCGATCAAGCGCGATCCAACGGCCAGAATTTAATCCGACCCGATCTGAGCTTGATCTGCATCCGATTTTGATGATTTTTGGACCGTTGGATTCCTATTGAATGGCTGGATTTTATCAGATTTATCAGAGTCATATCAGAGCTATTTTGATTCAAATTTTATCCAAATTTCTTTGTATTTTGATGATTACAAAGGCTCATTAGTCCCATATTGCCTTTAGAAAAAATATCCAGCCCTCCTAGCTCTATAAAAAGGACCCCAGGCCATCAGAAATCAACATCTCCGATCAAGGTGAAGCTTTGGTACAGGGCGAAGCCAGGCTATGGGTTAAAGGCTGCTTCGAAGCAACGGGTGCCGAGAAGAAGAGCCGAGCTTCTACACCATCTTTCTGCCAATGCCGATCCAAGATCAGAGATCAGGCTATTTTATTTTATTTCTTTTTTTTTTAAATTTTATGTATTTAAATTCTAAAATTTTAATTAATAAAAATTTTATTTTTGCATTTTAATTTTTTTTACTTTTTATTTTTATTATAATTTAATTTCTGCACTTTAATTATTACTTTTTATTTTATTGCAAGTAGATGCTAAGATCTAACTAATAGATCTTAGTACCAAGTTTAAATTTCTGCACCTTTTAATTTTTGCTTTTTAATTTTCCGACTTCACTTTTGATTCCTAAAACTCTTTTTTTTCTTTTTCTTTTAAAAAAAAATCAAAGATTTCAAATCTAAAAACACTACCTTCCCTGTGGATTCGACCCGACTCACTACTATCTACGCATTTTCAATGATTTTAAGAAGTCGGATTAAACTGATAAACACGGTGTCTTAACGACAACATCGCATTCCTATCAAGTTTTTGGCACCGTTGCCGGGGAAGGTTTTTGATTTTTGATTTTGATTTTGATTTCTTTGATTTATTAAAAATAATTTCGGCAAACGCTTCCTATCAAGTTTTTGGCGCCGTTGCCGGGGAAGGAATAGATGCTATTTTTTTTCTTTGATTTCTTTGATTTTTTTTTTTTTGTAAATTAATTATTTTTTTTTTAATATTGCTTACTAATTTTTTTTATTTATTTTGAAAAAAAAAAAAGAGAAAACGAAGAAAGCATCAAATTTTGGTGAGATCAATCCTAACCCTAGTCCTCTTTTCTTTTTATTTATTTATTTATTTATTTTATTTTTAAATTAATTTAAAAAAATATTCATTTAAACCTAATTAAAAGCCTCATGATAAGATTAGAAATCCTAACTGCTTAGAGCATGCATCATATTAGTTTTATTTTTATTTTATTTTTATTTTTATTTTTTTTGGTGATTGCTGGAGGCAAGGTAAGCCTTTCAGAATACAATTAGTTACATGCATCTAGTTTAAATTGCATAGAACCCTTTGATTGAAATTTTTTTTTTTTTGCATATTCATATTAAATCAAATTAAGGGCACAACCCAATTAAACAAGATAAGGTGGGGATTTGATCACCCTTCCTTAGCCCACAAACAACCAACCAAGCATCCTGCATTGACCTAAAGCCTTTAATTTTAAAATCAATTAGACATCAACCCTAGGAACTCGAGCTCAATAGGACAAGAAATCCTAAGAGTTGAACCTGGGTTAGGATAAGTCAATTTGACTGGTGTCTAGGAAAGTGGTTCAGGGACGACTGCGCCCGAAGGAAGGTGGTTTCTAATTGGTTCCGTTTCGCTTACCTGGCCAAGCACAATTGGTGTCTAAGGCAAGCAACGGGGGGACTCCCACCGACCTTACACTTACCTGGCTAGTTGATTGGCTAATCCTACACTTGGAGGGCTTGAAGGTGACCTTGGCAGTTAGGAGCTGTCTAGATCTAGGATAACCCTTTAGTCAGGATTGATTGACCAACTTGATTGCTAACCAACATCAAACCTAATCTAATTAAACCTAATTCTTCTCTTAGTTCTAGGACTCCTTAGGACCTCTTCTTAGAACTTTTCTTTTTTTTTCTTTCTCCTCTAAAAAAATAAAATAAAATAAAATAAAAATTAAATTAAACTAACTAAAAAAAATATTAAAAAATAATTAAATTAAATTAAATTAAAATTAAAATTAAATAAATAAAAAAATTTTTAATATAATAAAATAATAAAAAAAAAATATTCTAAATTTTTTTTGAACCATACATTAGGGTTACACTAATACATGCATGGTAGGAAATCGCTTTTTCTGATTTAGTTGAACTTAATTGAATGGTTGATTCACATTAAACATAATAATCAAATGGCTAATATGAATCTAATAGTCCAAAAATTAGATAAAGTTGACCTTCTTGCTCAGAAAATAGATCAACTCCTAACCCTAGGTCAACAATCTCCTGCACAATTCACATCATCTTCTAATTATCAGGAGAATTATTCAATCTGTGCTAGTCCAACCCATCATGTAAGTGAATGTCCTATGACTGCACAGTTTCCATATTTTATCCAAGAACAAGTTCAAGCTACTCAAGGATACTCCAAATTGATTAATGACCCATTTTCAAATTCATATAATTCAGATTGGAGTAACTTTAATTTTTCTTGGACATCCCAACAGACTCAGGCTCAGACCCAAATTTCACTTGAGCAAAATTATCAAAATTATGCCTATAATAATGGTCAGCCTAGTCAGTTTAATCCAGCCATCATATTATAATCAGCCCTTCATACCCACCTCCTCAACAGACCAATCTAGCTGATGATAGATTTAACCAACTTCAACAATTAATTCTAACTCAACAGCAATCTATCGCCAGACTAGAAGCTCAAATAGGATAATTAGTTGAGTCTAACATGAGGAGAGAACTAGATCAACTACCGAACCTACCAATTTCAAACAACCCACCTAATGACCACCAACCACCTGGATTAAATTATCAATCTAATGTTTCATCTAAGAATCTCCAATTTGAGAATACCAAAGTAATTCCTGAACTTAAAAGCTATAGGATTCTTATGGACCCATACCAAGACCAGGTGAGAGAGGCTAGTACTGATGCTAGCCAAAATAAAAATTTAGAGGAACTGGTTAGTACTGAGACTAACCACATAGAAGAACCCAAGCCAGGAATTAGTACTGATGCTAGTTCCAGTTTAAATGAGATAGAAATAAGGGAAAAGAGAATAGATGATTTACCCGAGACTTATAAACCTAATGTCCTATTCCCTTCAACCCTAGAAGCTGGTTCTTCTTATAAAAATCAAAAGGCATGTAATGAAATGTCAATGGAGTTGTTTAAGCAGGATCACATTAATTTACCTCCAGAATTAAAACCGCCTTTAGTCACCATTCCAGCACCCATTGAATCAAACTTAACTCCTAAAACTCCATTCATGAGCATTTTAGAAAAACAAATAGGAGAAATTCTTAATAAACATGGGTCTGAGAATGGAATCATAAAATATATCCCAAAAATTAACAGTGAATATATCAATAATGGGATTAAAAATCAACTTTCTGAGATTGGCAATCCAAAACCATTGGAATTTGTCAATCCAATATTCGACACAGGATAGTGAGCTGCATTGTGTCTGGCTGAAGACGGTAAACTTAGCGCTTGTTGGGAGGCAACCCAATATTTAGTTTTTATCTAATTTATCTTTTTAGTTTATTTTCTTTTTAGGATAATTTGAATAAGTTGGAGGGAGAGCTCAAATTTTCAAAGGCATGTGCTGGACCAAAATATATATATATACTGAGTTAGGTGTATTCTTTCATGTTTTTTATTACATCCTTTATTTTTTCTTCTTCTCCATTGAGGACAATGTCGATTAAGTTGGGGGGAGAGAAAAATAAAAAATTTTAAAATTTTAAGTCCTCGAAAAAGTTAGTATTTAGTATTTAGATACTTGATTATGCTTAAGAATCGAATTAAACTAAGCATTTTTAAAAAGAAAATTGATGCACAGATCAGAGAATCTGTGAGATATTGAGGAATCAAGTATTAAGAAAATTCAATAAAGAGTTAAGTCTAGAACATAAAAATTTTTTTCTTGGAGCATTTCTAATTATTTCTACTAGCATCAAAGAAAAGTCTACTTTTTATAGGCTTGTGTAGGGTAACTATACGTTTCTTCATATAAAAATTTATTTTAATAAAATAGTTTTCAAGTACTTCTCACTGAGTAACCGGGCCTCTTTGCCTAAGCAAGCATTGAGTTTCGCGTCAAAAGGTGGGAAGGGCAAAGAAGCTCGTTGTAAAGCTAGTCTTAACTCGTAGCCTATTTGATTCGAGCTAGTAAGCCCGAGGGGTATTCTATACCTAGTGCCCTAAAGCCAACTGGTTTGGGAGTCATTGGCCCAAGACTCGCTACATGGATCAAATAGAAAGCTTAAGGAGTTAAGACACTCAATAGTGGTACAACGTTTAAAAAAAAAAAAAAAAAAAAAAAAATATTGGTTTTCCCACCAAGTAACCGGGTCCCGTTGCCTAAGTAAGCAATGATATTCGCATCAAAAAGTGGGCAATGTGAAAATAAAAATTAATAAATGAAGGATGGAAGTAGCAATACACCTGCCTATATGAAAGTTTAGACAAATCAGAGATAAAAGTGGAATAATTTAGAAAAAGTTCTGAAAAATTTAATGTTCTTTACTTAATTTTTCTATTGATAAGTATTAATACCCCAATGATATATCTCATTTAAGCTCTACTGAATATCAATGGCCATTTTGAAAATTGCTTAGGTAAAATTCGAAACTCTAAAGTTAAAAGGTATTTAAAACTAAATTCTTTCTTTACTCGAGGACGAGCAAAGCTTAAGTTGGGGGGTGTGATAAGCATCATAAATTCATCAATAAAAGTATTAATTTATTAATTAATTTATATTAATTTTTAAGAATTAATAATCAATTTATATATAATTTTTAAAAAATTCATATTTTTATTAATTAAAAAATTAATTAAAAAATAATAAAAAATAATAAAAATTAAAAAATAAAATTTTATTATCAATAGAAAGAGCTCATTTTTTTGATCACAACGAAATAAATTTCAAGTAAAACGGAGCTAAAATGGAAAAGATATGAATTTTGAAAGATATAAAATAAATAAAAATTAAATAAAAAAAGAAAATGGCTCAGCCGGCTCCGTAAGCCGAGCCACCAAGCCAAGCCAAGCCATCAAGCCGACTCAGCCATTGAAGCCATCAGCCGGTCCACGATCCAGGCGTGGACCGCCAGCTCAGCAAAATCCGGCGAATCAGAGATTGCCACGTGGCGGACCTAGACCCTTAAAGGGTCTACAGAAATTTATCGCGGCTCACAGGGCAATCTGGTCATTTCACTCGGCGACAGAAGCGCTGATTGGCTGCGGTGTGCGGTGCGGCCGGTCCATCCGGTCCATGGGAATAGTAATTGCGCGATCGGACGGCTGCGGTTGATTGCGGTCATGATCGGACGGCGGTGGTGATTTCCAGGCTTGATTCAAATTCTATTAAGCGATCTGGCGCGATCCAACGGCCAGAAAACCAAGTGATGAAGATCCTGACGGTCCAGAATGCTGTCGGCGGTGATCAAGACTCCCGAAGCGCGATTTGCGGCCAGATTTCCTCGATCAAGCGCGATCCAACGGCCAGAATTTAATCCGACCCGATCTGAGCTTATCTGCATCCGATTTTGATGATTTTTGGACCGTTGGATTCCTATTGAATGGCTGGATTTTATCAGATTTATCAGAGTCATATCAGAGCTATTTTGATTCAAATTTTATCCAAATTTTATTCAAATTTTGATGATTACAAAGGTTCATTAGTCCCATATTGCCTTTAGAAAAAAATATCCAGCCCTCCTAGCTCTATAAAAAGGACCCCAGGCCATCCAAGAAATCAATATCTCCGATCAAGGTGAAGCTTTGGTACAGGGCGAAGCCAGGCTATGGGTTAAAGGCTGCTTCGAAGCAACGGGTGCCGAGAAGAAGAGCCGAGCTTCTACACCATCTTTCTGCCAATGCCGATCCAAGATCAGAGATCAGGCTATTTTATTTTATTATCTTTTCTTTTTAAATTTTATGTATTTAAATTCTAAAATTTTAATTAATAAAAATTTTATTTTTGCATTTTAATTTCTTGCTTTTTATTTTTATTGTAATTTAATTTCCATACTTTAATTATTACTTTTTATTTTAGTGCAAGTAGATGCTAAGATCTAACTAATAGATCTTGGTATTAAGTTTAAATTTTTGCACCTTTTAATTTTTACTTTCACTTTTTTGACTTCACTTTTGATCCTAAAACTTTTTTTTTTCTTTTTCTTTTAAAAAAAATCAAAGATTTCAAATCTAAAAACACTACCTTCCCTGTGGATTCAACCCGACTCACTACTATCTATGCAATTTTAATGATTTTAAGAAGTCGGATTAAACTGATAAATATGGTGTCTTAACAACAACATCGCGTTCCTATCAATCATCGCTTCCTCTTTGACCAAGACTGCCGCCAGGGCCACTCGAGAGATAGCTAGGTACAAGAATAATTCCTCTCTAGGTTTGAGCTTTGTCAGCAATGGGGATGAGTCGAGATAGTTTTTAAGTTTCTCGAATGCCTATTTGCACTCCGCCGTCCAGCAAAAGTTCTTTGGTTGTCTGAGAACTTAAAAAAAGGGCACACATCATTTGGCCAACCTTGAGATAAAATGATTTAGGGATGCCACCTTCTCGGTCAGGTGCTGAACTTTTTTGATTATTTTTGGGGCGGTCATCTCCTGAATGGCTTGAATTTTCTCAGGATTTGCTTCAATCCCGCGTTTTGACACCATGAACCCTAGAAACTTCCCTGAGGTCACGCCTAAGGCACACTTGGTCGGATTCAGTTTCATCTTGTGCTTCCTGAGTGCACCGAAGGTCTCTTTAAGATCGACGAGGTGGTCTGTTGAAGCTCGACTTTTGATGAGCATATCATCCACATACACCTCCATGTTACGGTCAATCTGCTTCTTGAAGATCTTATTGACCAAATGCTGGTACGTTGCCCCTACATTTTTGAGCCCAAAGGATATGACCCTATAATAATAAAGACCATGGTCAATAATGAAAGCGGTCTTCTCTTCGTCCTCGGACGCCATCCGAATCTGATTATAACTAGAGAAGGCGTCCATGAAGGAGCTCATAGTCCGAAGTCGCATCCACTAGTTGATCAATCCTGATAGAGGGTAACTATCTTTCGGACAGATCTTGTTCAACTTTTTGAAGTCAATGCATATCCTCCATTTGTTATTCGCCTTTTTGACGAATACCATATTTGAGACCCAGGTCGGATAATTAACCTCCCAGATGAATTCGACTTTGAGGAGCTTGTCTACTTCTTCAGCGATTGCTTTCTGCCTCTCCGGAGCGTCGTGGCGCATCTTTTCTTTTATCGGACGATGCCTCGGGTCGATGGCTAGTCGATGTTCCATGACCTCGGTGTCAATTCAGGGCATATCTGTTGGGGTCCAGGCGAAGACGTCCACATTTCTTCTGAGGAAGGTAATGAGTTGTTTCCAAACTTTGCCTGCCAAGTTGGAGCTGATCTGCACCGTATGCTCGACGTTCCCATCGTCTAAGGGCACAGAGACGAGGTCCTCCATACGCTCACCCCGTTCTTTAGTGAGGTCATCTTGGACATCCAATTCGTCAACAAGATAAGAGTCGGACTGCTCTTCCTTATGTAGGGTGATCGAGTAGCAGTGCCTCGCCAAAGCTTGGTCTCCCCTAACCTCTCCGGTCCCGTGACTTGTCGAGAATTTCATCTTCAAAAAATAGGTCGACACCACCGTCCGAAGTGCATTTAGACCAGGTCGGCCAAGAATGACATTGTAGGCGGACGGAGTTCTCACGACTAGAAAATCAATTTATGCTTTGGGCAGTTTCGGACGTTGCCCTACTGTCACAACCAAAGTTATTATGCCCTTAACTAGTACGGCACTGCTGATGAATCCTATCAGCAGGGAGTTCATAGGCCCCAAGTGGCCATCGGATAAAGATATTTTTGAGAAGGCATCGTAAAACAACACATCGACCGAACTTTCATTGTCCACTAAAATGCGGCGTACATCATAATCGATAATGTTCAAAGAGATTACAACTGCGTCGTTGTGCAAAAATTGGACCCCCTAGGTGTCCGCCTCGGTAAAGGTCACAGGTTCCTCGATCCTCTGTTTCTTCACCTATCCTTCAGATCCACTGACCACTTCTTATTGAAGTCCCTCCGAGATTGTATTGATGACACCAAGAGGCGGCCAATCTTCTTGGTCCTCCTCCCTCGGTGGTAGCGCTCTCAGCTGATCCTCTCGCCCTTCAGGCCATCTCCGTAAGAATCGGCCAAGTCTACCCCACCTGACGAGCTCTTCGATCTCATCCTAGAGTTGGATGCACTCCTCAGTGTGATGGCCGTAGTCACGATGATAAAGGCAGAACTTATTGGAATTGCGTTTGCTCGAGTGGAGACGCATCCTCTCAGGTCTCGAAAGTTGTTTCCTAATTTTCATTAGCACTTGGGTCTTCGGAGCATTAAGGGGGGCGTAGTCGTGAAATCTTCATTGGGGAGAACCTCGGTGCTGGAGAGAACCTCGACGTTAGGAAGAATCTCGGTGTGTCCTTCCGTCAGGGCTTTTCCGCCTCTAGGCCCGAGGGGGAGTTTGGGCTTGCCTACGCCCAGAAGGAGTTCGGGAATGTCGTCAAACTTTACTCAGCTTTCCAGCTTCTGCGGGCTTACCTGGCTCGCCGACTTGCTGCTCGTCATCGGCTTCATCATCCTTGGTCTTGAAGGCCTCCTCAGCCCGAGCTAGCATGTCAGCAAAATTTTTGAGATATTTCTTTTTCAGGGAGAACGACAAGTCGTTCTTTTGAAGGCCGCTCTTGAGCGCGGCCATCATAATGGACTAGTCTAGGTCCCGGACCTCCAATGCTGCAGCGTTAAACCAGGTGACATAAGTCCGGATGGATTCTCCTTGCTTCTATTTGACATTCATCAGAAAATTCGAACTTCGGCGTGGACGTTGACTACTGACAAAGTGGGCTGCGAACTGCTGGCTCATCTGATCAAACGATGAGATGGTACTTGGCTTAAGCATCGAGTACCAGTTTTTGGCGGCTCCCTTAAGGATCGAGGAGAAAGTCCGGCACAAAATAGCGTCTGGTGCGTCATAGAGCAACATCATCATCTAAAAGGCTTCCAGATGGTCGACTGGATCGGTGGTCCCATCGTAACTCTCAAACTATGAAAGCTTGAAGTTTGGCGGGATCGGTTCCTACATAATTTTCTGCGAAAAGGGAGGGTCAGCACAAACATCATTACCATGAGAGGAGGAATTGTGACGAAGTTCTTCGATCCGTCGGCTCATTTCTAAGAGCTTTTGATTCATGAGATTTTCACGGTCTTTGATCTTCAAGGTTTTCTGATAGAATGGATGCGAAGTTTCCTCCTAGGTCGAGTCGTGATCCGAACAGGGGCCTTCCCTCCTCTGCTTCTCCCTTCCGAGGATTGGGGACTGGGTAGCCCAAGTCGGCCATTCCTAGATCGGACCATAGGGCTCTAAAGAATCCCGCATCGATTGAGCCGATGCAGGGCCTGCTGGTGCATGGCCTGCATCGCTTGCATCGCCTCCGTGAGGCCACGAACCTGCTGGACGAGCAGGTTGAATTGCTCCACATCCACCGCAGCTACAGATGAAAACTGGGTTACCGGGATTGGAGTAGGAGCAGACGGATCTGAGTGGGATCGGGCTGTGGAGATCGTTGATCGCCGTGTCGAAGCTTTCCTGGGAGGCATTTTTCTGGGATGACTTTAGATCACTGCTGAGTACTCCTTTAAGATCAAGAAAACCTCAAGAACAGAGAGCCCTCCTTCTAGCGCCAAATCTGCTGGTGCAGATTTTGGTTGACGTCGGATTGAACTGGAGTGGAAGGGGATGAGGTCGCCGTCGATGACCTACAAAACAAAGTCCCATCCGAAGCCGGTGGGGGTAGCTCTGGAAGGATCCTCCGACGGTCAAGTTAGCTCTGGCCAACAGAAATGGAGTGCTCAGTATGGAGTTAGGCAGAGTTTCGAGGAGGAGATAAAGGCTTAGAACCTCTCGTAAGCATATCTGGAGGGTCTTTTTTATAGGCGGAGCTTGTTGTAACTGTCTTGATTAATGATTGTCGTAACTATCCTGATCAATGCCGATCGTTATTGACTTGATAAATGCCGATCGTTATTGTCGTGTAACCATTTAGTAGTGGGATCGCCTGCAGGAATCCATCAATAGTCTGTAAGAAGTTCGACTTTCATAAAAGCTCGATTACTGGAGGGTCCTGGAGGAAGTTTGACTTTCATAGAAGCCCAGCTACTGGAGTTCGGTCGGTTGAAGGGATTCGGCTAAAACTCGGTCGCTAGGGAGTTTGAAAGGAGCTCGGCCACCAAGGAGTTCGGAAGGCTGATGGAGTTTGGCTAAGGCTCGTCCGCTGGGATCCCAAAGAAGTTCAGCCGCTGAGGAGTTCGACTTCCATAGAAGTTCGGCCACTGAGGAGTTCGGCCACTGAAGGAGTCCGCAAGAAGTTTGGCTTTCGTAGAAGTCCGACCGCTGGAGGAGTCCGCAAGGAGTTCGGCTTTCATAGAAGCCCGACCACTGAAAGAGTCCATAAGAAGTTCGACTTTCGTAGAAGCTCGGCCGCTGAGGCTCTTCCGTGGTTACCTGTTGCATTAGGCTAAGCATCGAACTGAACTTCGGCAGGAGTGGAGTTTATCCCCAACAGTATGACTGAAAGGCGTAATCGTACATTAATGGATATAGTGAGGAGTATAGTTAGTAAATTCTCATTATCCTTGAATTTATGGAGAGAAGCCTTAAAAACTGCTATGTATATCAAATCAGGTACCCAGTAAGGTCATTCCTAAAATTTCTTTTGAGTTATGGACGGATAAGAAACCAAGTTTAGAACATTTACATATTTAGGATTGTCCAGTAGAAGCTCGATTATATAATCCATAAAAAATGAAATTAGATTCCAGAACTATTAGTTATTATTTTATATGATATCCAGAAAAATCAAAGGATTTTAGATTTTATTGTCCATCACACACCACTAAAATTATTGAAACTGGAATTGCTAAGTTCATTGAGGATGATGAAACTAGTAGGAGTGGTACACCACGTAATGCGGTGTTACAGAAAATAAGAGAATATCTTTCTATTACAGTAACACCTAGAGATATTCCACTTGAGCCTACTTAACTTAAAATTATGGAATATCAATAAATGATTAATATACCACTTTCTGAATAGACTGTTAATGAACCTGATCCAATTAAAAATAATCACAATAATTATATTGAACCTAAAAAATTATGCACATCTAATAGAATTAGAAGATCGGCTATTTCAGATGATTATATTATATACTTACAAGAATGTGATTATGATATTGGAATAAAGAATGATCTAGTTTTATTTAAGAATACCATGAAAAGTGATGATTCTGAACTTTAGTTAGATTTCATGAAAGATGAGATGGAATCCATGAATAAGAATCAAGTCTGGAAACTTGTCGAATTACCTGAAGGATTTAAGTCTATAGATTGTAAATAAATTTTTAAGACCAAATGGGATTCTAAAGATAATATCGAGAGATATAAAGCTAGACTTGTAGCAAAAGAATTTACTCAAGAGGAAGGCATTGATTATCATGAAATATTTTCTTCTATTTCTGAAAAAGATTCATTCATAATCATTATGGCATTAGTAGCTTACTTTGATTTAGAGCTATATTAAATGAATGTCAAGACCACATTCTTGAATGAAAAATTAAAGGAAGAGGTATATATGAAATGGTCCGAAAGATTTTTAGTATAAGAAAATAAAAGGCTGGTATGTAAATTAAAAAAAATTATATATGGTCTTAAACAAGCTTTCAGACAATGGTACTTAAAGTTTAACCATATCATTATTTCCTTCGAATTTAAAAAAAATATTACTGATCAATGTATATATCTAAAGGTGAATGAAAGTAAGTTTATATTTTTGATACTATATGTAGATGATATTTTACTAGTCAATAATGATTTGGATCTCTTGCATAAAATTAAATTTTTTTTTTTCGAAAATTTTGATATGAAAGATATGAAAGATGCTTCTTATATTCTCAGTATAGAAATCCATCGTGATAGAAATAAGAGGTTACTTGGTTTATCTCAAAGAAATTATATTACTAGGATCCTAGAAAGGTTTAAAATGTCAAGCTGCTCATCAAGTGAAGTGTTAATCATTAAAGATGATAAATTCAATAAATTTTAGTATCCCAAGAACGAGATTGAGAGAAATTAGATGAAGAATATATCTTATGCATTTGTAGTGGGTAATCTGATGTATACTCAAGTATGTACTCGTCCTGATATCAGTTTTGCTTTGAAAATACTTGGTAGATATCAAAGTGATCTAGGTATTGACCACTGAAAAGCTGCCAAGAAGGTGATGCGATATCTTCAGAAAACTAAAGACTATATGCTTACTTATAGGATGACTGATTAGTTGGAGGTGATCGGTTATTCAGATGCAGATTATTCTGATTGTCTCGATAGTAGGAAGTCTACGTTTGATTTCATCTTTCTATTAGCTGGTGGAGCAATCTCATGGAGGAGCATAAAACAGCGCATTATTGCCTGCTCTACTATGGAAGCTGAATATATAAGCTGCTATGAGGCTTCCTCACATGCTCTATGGTTGAGAAAATTCATCTTAGAGCTCGGAGTTATAAATTCTATTTCTAAGCTGCTGAGAATTTGTTGTGACAATTCTACTGTAGTTTTTTTTTTTAACAGTAGCAAGATGACCAATGCAAACAAGAATATTAATGTTAAGTATCTTGCTGTAAATAAGAGAACTAGTAGTCATCAGGTGTCTATTGATTCTATTGGCACTGTTTGTATGATAGCTGATCTTTTGACGAAAGATTTAGTATCCAAAATTTTCAAAAAGCATGTAAAAGTTATAGGCATTTATCATTGAGATATTTAATTTATAATAAACACTTATTTTGAGATCTCTTAATGGTTTGATGACTGCTATTACTTCTGTTTAATTATTGTTTGTATACATTATGATTGATTTTTGTCAAAATTAAAATAAACAAAAGTGTCATTTATATAATATAACAGTGGGACTATTATCATAAACATTATAATTTTTTTTTGATAGCCTATGTATTCCAGCATATAAGACTGGATTAAGTGAGAATTATTGATGTTATGATGCATGGAAAAGAGTATGTCAGTTGATATGTATAACCGCCACGATTTGTATCAATGGTTTTTACTTAGTCAAAGTATAAAGAATCTTCAAGAAATAGATAATTGGATAAATTTTTATAACGGGAGTGTGCACTCGTCGAGTCAATTTTAAAATTCTGATTCAGAACTATTATTTTTTAAAAAAATAAAAAAATATTTATTTTTTAAATATTTTATCAAAATCAAAAAATTAATTTTTAAGTGAAAATATAGGCCAAGTGGGAGAATGTTGGATTTAACTCCTTAATGTAGCCTAATTGTCACTTAGTTAGGTTTAACTCATTGGGTCAAGTCCTAAATTAATTATGGTGAGCCCAATTAATTAATTAATTAAAAAATTCTATTCTTGATAAGACTTAGACTGAAATTCCTACTTAAATCAGAATTAAGTTTTGTGATGGGATAAGATAAGTGAAGGTATAAATAAAGATGGCATGATTTCTTTTCTCTAACTCTCAGGAGGACGTGATGATTTTTATCAATCATCTGTATAAAGATGGAGGATAAGAAAAGAGAAGACCAACTATCTACAAAAGATGGATCTAACATTCTGCGGACTATATGATCATCGTATTGATGAGACGATGGTGTAAGATATGTTTTATTTTGATTTTACATAAATATTGAAGTACGATCCAGATATAAAAATTTAAATTATCATACATCTTAATTCCTATGAGTGTTATTCACCGTCCGTTTATCTTGGATTAACCATCTGCTCACCTCCTCCTAATTTATTTTTATGATACATTGTTAATGCAGTATGTATAGTGTAAGATATAATTTTTTTTAAAAAAAAGAATTTACAGCAGACTGGTTGGCGTCCTTGAGACTGGACCGATGGTTTGGGTTGCAACTTGCAAGAATCTTTACCCAGGGAGCTCTCCTTCCTCAGGCCGTGAGGTTTTTGATTTAGTCCTTGGTCTAACTTTTGAATTCTTTTGGGTTTTGTTCTTGCTTTTGTAGCATGTTCCAAAGTAATTTTTTTTACAAAAAATTTTTTGCTCACCATAAACAGTAAAATTTTACGTTTATTATCTATTGTGATTGGCTCAAACACGAACTCAGATAAAAAAAAAAAAATTATGAGATGTCATTTTTTTTTTTTAAGCATGTGCATGAGTCAATCACTATAGATCATGAGCACAGTAGCTCATCTCGGCCAAAATATTTTTCTTTTTCTCATACTTACCAACAAAAAGGGAGGCCTGAATCCCTCCAAAAAATTAGAAAAATATTTTGTACACCATGGTGTAATAAAATTAATATGGAGTACACCATACCATTTCATTAGACCACGTAGCTATCACTTTCCAAATTTATTAAATATTTATGATTCTATCTTTTAATTTAAAAATTTGAATGATAAAAATATTTTTTTATTTTAAAAAAATTATGACATCACGTGGCATGTTATTACATTCCATGCTTGTCACATCCTAAAGGCATATTATAATTTTTTTTTTAAAAAAAAATTATAAGGAAGGAAGGGCATAAATTTTTAATAACGAAAATATATGTTCTCCATAGTATATCTTCAAGATGTCATAAAAGATCATGAAATATCATAATTTTTTTCAAAACAAAAAAATATTTTTATCATTCAAATTTTTTAATAAAAAAATAGAACTGCCGCATTTAATATGCATTCGAAAACATGGCTACATGGTCCAGTAGAAAGGAGCGGTTATTGCACCAGTATTCTTGCAGGTATTTTTATTTTTAATTACAAAATAGTGAAAATCTCCCTAACCATGACCCATGATGTTTGCAGATCTCTTTCTTCCATTTATTGCCCTGGTTTTTGTCTTTTGTTTTTCGATTAGTTGAATCTCAAATTCTGATGCATGCAGCTAATCATCCAATACAAGTAAAATCACAAATATATGGTTAACGCAACAACTCTAGATCTCATTCAAAAAGACCAATATCATTCAGATTTTTTGAAATATCTAAAAATTTTTTAACACAAAAACCTTATGGCTGGGACTACAAGCAGGTCGGATCAGGATATGATTGATCCTGTCCTAACTCAATTTCATATTCAGATCTTTATTTTGTACCTGGATCTGACTCATTAGTTGATTGGGTTAAGTCAAGCTAGGTATATGAAAAAATTTTGGATCCGAGATATTTGGGTTAGATCCCGAAATGTTCGGGTTTTGATTGAGACAAGATGGGTTGAATTTGCAATTCAAGTAAGCATATAGCTATTCTCTTATAGCTAAAATATAATAGTGTATAATCAAATATATAATTACTAAAAATTTAAATAAAACTAAAAGAGACAAGTTAAGCTTGAGTCATCATTCAAATACTTTTGATCTCATTTAAGTAATTGATCATTCTTAAATTTATAAATTATTAATTTTATATAATATTAATATATTTGATAGCTAAATAATATTAATATATTTAAAAATATTATAAATAAGAATCCATCAAAATAAACAATGAAATATAAATATTTCAATATAGTTTAAATGAAAATAGATAGGACGAGATGTAATGGTTGAGATAAAAAGAGAAATTAATTTAAAAAAAGTTCATTCGATTAATTTGAAAAGATAAAGCAAAGGAAGAAATTTATATTGTTGAAAAAATATTTTCTACATCACAGTTGGTGTAGCTCTGCAAATACTAATTGGCTCTCATATGGGACCGAAGCAAAAAAATTTTTTTTCAAGTATCGCATTCTACCCCGTATGAGAGACAATTACCATGGTAGTATGCATGAAGCTAAACTACCCATGGTATAGAAAAAAAAATTTATATGATTAGAAAATTTTGGGTCACGTCAAGCCCATTTTTTATCGGCCGAAGTTAGCATGGATGATATGTGGGCCAAAATGGATGAAGTTGGGTTGAAAAATTAAAATCCAAAATTGACCAAAAATTTACGTTGAGTTCAAATTTTGAGTCCCACAAAACCATGGGCTAGGTCCATTCTTAAACTATTTATAAAAATCTATATGAATTTATATTTAGTCTCATATTAATTATATATTATATACGACTTGCATGGACTAGTTGGGACTAACCATAGGTTGATTATATTATTTATAACTAGATTCTGACCAGGTTTGAAAGATCTATGCCATATTTTTAGTTGGGACTAACCATAGGATATCAATAGAAGAATATATAAAGATCTATGCCATATTTTTAGTCATATTAATTATGTGTTAGAAACATTTTCGATTTATACGGGATCAAAAAAATTCAAATAATATATTCGGTCTAACTACCTTTTAAGATGAGCCTTACATCCTCATGGCTATTTGTTTAATGTTGTCAACGTATGTGGGATGTCTTCTGACTCAATTATAAATACAATTTATGACTTCAAAGATCTTGGATCGCTATGATTCCTTTGTACGATATCTTAGATAAGTTTAAGCTTAGAAAAGTACAATTGGCCATTTAAACAAGTACTACAAGTATTTTTTAAAAGAAATTAAGAAATGCAAAACTGCTATGGGGAAAAGTAGAAGATTGGATATTCCATAAAACATATGCAAGCATCAAGCCTTAGAATGTGACAGCTAAATATTATTGCGCAGTATTCTGGCAGACCTAACAAGCTTAGAGCCATCATTCATTTTGGGTGGAATATATATCCAGAACGGATCTCGGTCATTCTCCCTCTACATCTATTGTTATTCCATAAGATCGATGCTTATCATCCAGTGCTTAAAATATATTTAATTAGTACTTTATGCTTCGACTCTGTGGTTCTTCCTGCCTCCAACCATGTATCAAGCACCAACATTCCATAGGTATCGACATCAGACCAGCCCCGCCGCTCCTCAGCCGCGGATGGAGATGATACAATCTTTTGAAGGGCAAAGCTTTGCCAACCTTAAATCAGAGATCTTGAAACATGGAATCTCCGCGTGATAACATACTGTGGAGCTTTATGCTCCAAGTACTTGTGGATATATTGCAGAACTTTTCCCATCCCAGAAAATGGGTGGTTCTTATTTTCACAATGTATATCCATCTTGTTGGAGTTTTATTTAAAATAAAAAAAATAAATTTACTTATCCTTAATTTTTAATTATTTTAAAAAATTAAAATTTTATTTTTATATTTTTTTGAAGAAATATGAATGTTGGATTCTGAAAAAATATGTTCATATTTTTTTGAAACCATGATGTCTTCTCCTCGACCGAGCCTGGATCCAAAAAGAATAAGATTCTCAATCTTTTCTTGTGTTCCCTATCTCTTTATTTTTCTTTCAGATCATCTTAAGAAAATTTTTTGGATCAGTCTCTCCAACAATCGTACTCATTAGAAGAGGATTGGATTGAGCCGAATCATTATACCTTGAGAACGAGATCGTCGAAGATCCATATGTATGGGGCAAATCATGTTCTTATGGCAGTGTTTCACATGTCTCAATTCAAACAAAATCTTTTTAATATTTTATTTTTTTTAATATTTTTTTTTATAAAATTATTTAGAATCATAGGAGTAGCAATAGCAATAGCAATTTCTAGATATTTTTCTGATTGATTCTTTCAAACTCATGCAAGAGAGCTTGTTTGGGCCCTTCAGAACAACAGCCCAGCTGACAACATTGACATGATATATCCTGCCAAGGGGAATACTTTTTACACCACCACGGTGGTGTAGCTCCATTGATATCGTCTACGGCGCAAAGCTGAAGTAAAATTTCTTTTTTTTTAAATGCCGTGCTTCGGTTCCATACAAGAGTCAATTATTACTACACCATTCATGGTGTAAAAAGTATTTTCCGTCCTCCCAACTCCGGCTACCGCACCATTGAACTCACCATTGCCTTTGGAGTCGCACAAGACCTCCCCTCCAAAAGGACACAAAAGGACATATGGGGGAGCGGGAGCCCACCGTAATAGACGCGAGGAAGAAGGATCGGGATCTTCCTCGCTGCAGATCCCGCAAAGCATGTTTATGTTGCAACCATCTGATTCATATGGTTTTAGTTGGGCCATGACCCTTGTCGCCCCACGCTGCGAGCCCAGTCGGCTAGAATGGCAGGATCGTGCTGAACTACAATGCACGTGTACAAACATGCATACATACATTCATACATATACCCATACATACATCCACACACGTGTGTGTAGGAGAAGGGGTACTAGCGTGTTGGACCCTGGATTTCCCTCATGGCACTCCCTGGAGTAAATAATCAGAGCGATAGAAGTTTGCAGGGGAAGAAAAATTAAATTGTCCAACTCCAGAAAACTTGGCAGGTATCGACCTAAAAAATTAGATGAAATTTCATTATCCAGGTTGCTTAGGTTTCTATGATCGGCCAGCTCTCAATTTCTTAATCCTGCCTCTTTCCTTTAATATATTATCATAATATTTTGTAAAAAACACAGAGGATTTATTTTTCATAAAACTTTTGTTCAATTTTGACAACAATCAGACAACATTTTCGTAAAACTTATTCCTTCTAAATTTTACATAAACTTATCTTATTCAAACTCCCTGACGTAACAATACCACGGACTATTCCGTAAGACAAGTTAGCTAACCTAGATGAAGTCAGGAAAGATGAATTCATTGTAAAAATAAACCAAATGAAATACGTGCCTGACATACCTAACCAATCTGACTAGATTTCTAGTTGATAAGGTTATGATCAAGATAAAACAACTCTAGTGAACCCAGCACAAAGAGATTGTTTAAATCAAACCATGATCGGTGCCTAATTATAGACCTCTCTCAAAAGCAAACCCCTCGTGAGAAGGCTAACAACTATTTGGTCCATCTCGTTATATTGATATCCTATGGTTTATATTCTTCAATTTATTAACCTTATCATAAGTAGATAATAAGGTTTATTAACCTTCAATTTGAGAAAAATTAAGATGAATAAAAAAAGACTCTCAGACTAACCTAGATCTAGATTAAGATTTGGGTTGATTTCTGAATCAGATCTATACAATTTGGATTGACCTTGACTCATCCAGATTAGATCTAATCAATATATTAGGTATATCAAATAAAATTGAGTCTCTTTCTCTTTCTTTCTTCATCTCTCTCTCTTTCTCTCTCTCTCTCTACCAAACCATAGGCTCTACCTAAGGTCCCTAAGGGATAACAGAGGGGAGGAGGAGATAGAGTCGACTTTGATACAGCCAAAGTGGCCAACAGTAGTGGCGCGGTGATGGTCTAGTTGGTAGCAGTAGAGTGGCTAAGAGAGAAAAGAAAAGAGAAAGGGTATTGTTCCTTAAGCCATAACAATGGCACATAGAGCCAACAATAGAGAGGAGAGGGGAGAAGGTTCACTGGTGGTGGTGGCGATGGCGGCAATGATGAGTTGTTGATGGCAAAGATCCGATGAGTATCCCATCCACAATCACCCAAAGTAGGGAAAAGTAGGATAAATTAGAAAAAAAAGGGGATCTTTGGATGATGAGGGCTTGATTTCAGAGTCTGATAACTACTTGATTTTAGAGTCTGATAGCTTGATTTCAGAGTCTGATAACTACTTGGTTTCAGAGTCTGATAACTACTTGGGATAAGGGACTAGGGAGAGGGAGGTGGTGGGGGATGAGGGACTAGGGAGAGGGAGGCGGTGGAGGTTTCAGTGATGTGTTGATCAAGGGTGATGGGTTTTTAAAAGCAAGAGATACAGAAGGCTTAAGTTTGTTAATCTTTGGATAAAGCTGAGTCTCATTGGCATGATCAATCCAACCATCTCCTCTTTACTGGCGTATGACTCTATCAATCGCCCTTGCAGCCTTATCTCCTCCCATGGCTTCAATCGAGCAGGGGACAAGGTTCTCCTATTTCGATCTAACTCTGCCCTTTCTCTTGCTTTTTTTTTTTTTTTTTGAGAAGTTTCGATGAAGTCAGTGAGGCTTGCCGACTTCATGTTGAACCAGGTCCAAAAGGACCGGTTCTCATATTCTCCCCCTTATAAAAATTTCATCATCAAAATTTAAGAAATCTAGTTCTTCCAAAATTAAAGATATTCAATCCAAAACTTACATGTACCTATTTATCCTGGCTTGGCATTTCTATCATAATGAACACAGGATCATATTTCTAAAATGCCCTCAAGTAATCCATCCCTCGGATCAACTATAATGCTCATACATATTTCTATATCTAAGCACTGACTCTTTTCGAGAATACTTTATAATTTGGCACCTCCACATCAATTCTGAAATTTTGCTCCTTTGATATAAAATTAAAGATCTCATCTCTTCTCGATCGAAATTAGTGCAATCGAGCTTTCTATCATATTTAAGATTAATATATAGGCCAATAAAATTGGCACCAAAATTTTGAAATTGAGATAAATGTAGGTTCATTTAAGACTGAGCTAAGTTCAACTAATTGCTAAAACCTTACAGTAAGATCGATTATTAAAATTAATTATATTTGGAGTAGAGCTTGAAATGAATTCAACACAAATACTATGATGAAGTTTTGATCCCACAAAAGATAATGACCCATCTTGATTAAAATCAAATCATTAGATGACTATGAAGGTGATCATGATTATGTAGTAATGGCTTTAGGCATCAATAATCTATCATAATTATAGAAATGATCCTATAATTGAATCATAAAAATTAAATCCTAGATTATAAGGTGGGAACAAATTACACTTGATTTATTCAGATACTTAACAAATAAACCAAATTTAATTAATAATCAACTAACCTTAAACATAAGATGGCAAAACCTTCATCAATATAGCCATATCATGACTAGCCTAAGAATTCATAGTACTCACATTTCTTTATGAATCAAAACCTCTTTTATTAGATAATTATTTCTTCCATCATAATACATGTCAAACTACAAATACTTTCAATCAAATTTAAATGACTCAAACTATCACACTTCTGCTGTGCAACTTTGATCAATTTTTTCCAAAGTTTTGTAATGATCTAGATTAAAACTCTATAAAATCCAAGCAAAAGATTTTATTATCTAAGTACATTGGATCATAATTATACCTCAAGATAATCACCATATTCGTATCATTATATGATCAAGATATTAAGTTATAGACCGATTTGAGGTATGGCAATTATAGATAATTTAATTAACTAATTCGCAATCAATCTTTATCTTTTGAAAAAATCAACTCTGTATTTTGATAATTAAAAATTCTAAAATTAACCCGCTTGTGAGCATAATAAATCCTCTCAAATCTTTCCTTCTAGGTTAAACTCATTTAAGCCCTTCAAAATCATTTCATAAAATTCTGTTAACAATCATCAACGATAATAGATTCTCCATGATCAACTTATAAACCAAATATTTGACTTCATAGTGATTTATAAAAATTTAGTTCCACCAAGACATAGGCTCTAATAACTTTACTATAAGATCAATTTCACCAATAAAAATATTTTTATTTCTAGTATTACAAACATATATTTTTTTGTGACATGTTTACAATATTCTAACATATCAAAAATAAAGAAATCAATTTACTTTAACTTAAAGGATCCACTCATAACATCAGGTAGAAGAAATTATATATGATAATTGTTCATCCTTTTATTTATCTTCATTCCATTTTATCTTTTTCAATAACAAAACTGATCTTCATCTAATTTTCAATCAATTCCAAATTGCATCCATAACTTTCAATAAGAGCAAAATTGCCATCACACCCTATAATCATATATCAAGATTAAATTTCTAAAATAAATACATAATACAATGCATCTATATTATTCAGAATATATCCTCTTATATCAATTATTTAATCTCAAGGACTTTCTTAGAATTTTTATCTATGTTAATCTTCTATACTTCAATCCTAAGGACCATAATTTATATCCATAAAGAAAACTTAGACATTGTATAGCAATTCAATCAGCTTTAAGCACCAATAATTATTTTAAAATAATTAATCAAGATCCTAACTCTACCCCACTCTCACTGATCTAAGTTCTTATTGTTGGAAATAGTATCCCAAAGTCAATCATTAGCCTGTTAACGATTGAACTAATTAATGTAATTATATATAAATTATTAATTAAATAAAAATTATTCTAACTTTTTATTACAAATCTTTCATTTTCTAATGAACTCCTATCTGATGTGATGAAGTCTTTAGGATAATTTAAAATCAACAAAGAAAAATTTATCATTTAGTCCTTAAAATAGTTCACGATCAATGATACGTTGTTATCAAGGATGATAATTTTTATTGAGTATAAATCATTGTGTACCATATAGGTTGGTTATCCTTTTAACCAAGAAGTATGCAGACACTGGTATGGCAAGTAGGTGAGATGTAGGAATATATCTACACTCAACATGACCAAGCTTTTCTACTATCAAGAATTGCTCTGATAAAATATGGGCATAAGTATCCCTCCGATCTGAAATTATCATGATGACTTTCAAGCAACTCACTGTGCTTTAGTGCTAGACTATCTGAATTTCTAATTCAGTGATGGAAGATTTTTGGGTACAATCAAGTACTTAAGAAGTCGGTGTATGAGTCAAGATGGGTTTGACCACTACTCTTGGACTCAGGAGCTATGCTCAAAAGTATTTCAATTTAGCAAAGCCTTGACCAAGATAGTCCTAGTGAGGGATCATAGGACTAATTAATTTGAGACATGATTTGGATGTATCTTCTAGAGCTGACAGTTAAATCCTAAGTCATCTTATGTATAGAGATCGAAGGAATGAATTATGTGGTAACCATATTCACGTAGTTCTGAATATTGCGACTATACCATTCGACCTATCCGGATGTTAGGTACCATTGCTAGATGGTCACTTCAATTAGTATAGAAAATTGATTCCTATGCTACCGACTTAGGTTCGAACCTGCAAGGTCACACACACTAGAGGTTCTTACTCGATCTAATGGCTGATCAATGAAAGATTAATTAATAATTTAATCACTAATTAACTCAATTTGATTGAGTGATTATTTTTTATCAAAATCAATTGAATTGGATTCATTTGGATTTGACCCGATTAGATTATGAGATGATCTAATCGTCAAGAAGGTTTGATCTCTAATCTGATCAGAGGTTTGATCTGATTAATTTTTAATTTAATTAGAATTTAACTGAGCCTAATTAAGTCTAAATAAGTTGGATTTATTCTGATCTAATTGGGTCTAACCAATTTGGATTGGATTGGCTCAATTGGATGTCAAATAAAAGACTAGTTTGATTAGTCTTCCCATGCGCCACATCATCCAAATATTATGCCATCTATTCTCCATGAGAATTGAGAATTCTTGTGAAAAATTCCATGCATAAGAGGGTGCACGCCCTCCCTTCTCACATCCCAAATGGATAGGTTTAATCTGGTTACAAGTTCAATTCAAATAGGATTTAAGTTTGAATGGATAACCACTTAATCTACACCTCTCCCTCATGCCTCTCTTATTTGTGTGCATCTATAAAATATCTGATTTTATGGATGTGCAGATTAAAACTCAGAAAATAGAATGTGTGAGAAAAAAAAGAGAGGATCTCTTCTCTGCATGAGAAATTCTAGGTGCAAGGATCTTGGGTGAGTGCATACCCTAGAATTCATCTAGGATTTGGATTCTAGTTTGTGAGCAACGAGAGTCATGAGTTCATAGATCTGGAAGGAGAACCTTCTATATTTATTATCTACATCGACAAACTGGAGCATCCGAAGAGCTGATAAAGAAGATCAAAGATGTTCGATTTGATATCAGCCATCAAAGATTTTTGCAGCGAGCTAGCACTCAGGAGAAACTGATCGAGATCAGGGCCTCGTGTGGATCACCTATAGAGGCCAGATGCATGTATGACTACATCGCGATAATCAAATCTATACCGAGGAGATCAAATTATGGAGATCATCTACCCACGAGAAGATAACGTGTTTTGAACACGTAGAAGCAGTAAAATAGTTTTACTACACTTGATATTTTATTTTTTAGATATGCATGCATATATATATGCATTAGATCTTATATAGTATAGGATTTTTAAATTAGATCTATAACTTTTATTATTAATATGATTAATAATCATTTTTGCTTTGCAATCTTTGAAAAAAAATTTTAAAATCAAAGCTAGAAATTCTACGCATTCCCTTTAATTGGTATCAGAGCAGCAGGTTCTTTGATGTATTATATATGCATATTTTAGATTATTTTTAGATTAGATCTAAATAATAATCTGATCTAAAAAATAAAAAATGATGATTACATGGACTGTAGGTTGTCCTACTGTAAGGTTTATCCCTTATAGTAAAAAGATTATTCTGGTACATTATAATTTATAATACTAATTATAAAAATTTTATATTAGATCTAATGATTTTTATGATATGTTTGAACATGTTTAATCTGAATTTTATTATGATTTAGTATTTAGATTAGATATAAATAGTTTTATGATTTTTTATATAGAGTACATAGATTTAGATTAAATATGAACAGAATCTTAGAAAGATTCTGTTCGTCGATCGAGCCAGCTCGCTTAGAAATCGAGCCAGCTCAATCAGCATGCCGCCATGATACGCTTTTTGGATTAATGCTCTAGCTGGCTCGGTCAGGAACCGAGCCAGTTCGGCTTCAATTCGGGCCTGCTTGGATAAGATCCGAGCCTGCTCGATAGGAATGTTTGGCTTTTGACTTTTTTCGAACCAACTATCTCAGAAATCAAGCCAATTCAATTTTTGTACGGGCCAGCTCGGATGGGATCCAAGCCAGTCCAACTGAGAAGTTGGCTCAATATCTATTGGCTGGTTTTATGAAATCAAACCTATATCTAGTGCTTATTTATGAAATAAGCTGACCCATTTTTGAAATGAGTTGACTTATTTAGTTTCAAAATTTGAAATAGATAATTTTGAAATGTCGAACTCCAACCCTTAGTTTTAAACTTAATTGAGAATTAAGCATGATTAATAAGGATCTAGAATTATGAATTAAAGATTTTAAGACATTGATCATAAAATTATGAGTTATCGGGTTAGTCGAATTAGATCTATTAATTAGATTAGACCTAAGATTAGTTAAAGAATAGACTAAATTAGAGTAATTGATCAAATCTAACCAAATATTGATTTAGATTAGGTCAAGAACTCTTTAGACTAAATTATAATAGTTGTAGTTGGTCAAGCCCATGCCTTTAATGAAGATTAAATGGACTTGATTCATGGCTACGTGATCGAACCTAAAATTGCTAGGATGGTCAAATTGAAACTAATAAAGTGCATGGTGTCTAAGGTAAGTCTGGCAGCTCAGACCAGTGATTTTTAATTGGAAGCTACTCATACTAATTCGATCTTTGATGAGTTAATGGTATATCCCTTCCACTGATCTCACTTACCTGACCATCCTGGTGAATTAGATTTTTATTAGACCACTTGACAATTTGAGCTCACTCATGTCAATTAGGTAAATTAGTTTGACTAATTTATGTGCTCCTAATGTCGGCTTTAATTAAGTCCTTATTGACATGACTTGGTGAAGTCAGTGGGAGGATCCAAATTGACTAGTTAATTTTTTTAAAATAGATTAATAATTTTTTTTAAAATTATTAGATCCTTAAAATGATAAAATTATGGTGATAACTAAGTCATAGCCTTCCATTAAATTGAGTGATAATGGGTTCATTAGTTTAATAATCATTGAAGGTCCAAAGATCTGGTGCTTATTGACTAATGGAATTATCATTCATAATATGATAATTTGGTTGTGTCTTTCTAATAGTGGTCAGGTTGACCGACCAAATTCGGACCTGATCATTCATTGGTCTGATGCATCAAATGTGATCATGTTAATAATTGGACCTAACTAGATCTTTTCAGTAGAGGCCAAAGCCTACTGATTAGACTTTTTGGGGTAAAATTAAAACTACTAGAAGTTGTTTGGTGAAACAATTGATTATGAACCTATCCATAGGTGCACTTAGGTTGACCAACCAAAGTTGGACTCGTGTGTAGTCTATGTAGATTCTTGTACCCACTAAGAAATTAGAAATAATTTCTTGAATTGGAGGTAGAGACTATCGATTCGAACAAAATAGTGAGAGAATCTTTAGACTAAAGTCCAAGTCTTTAGAATAAATAATTCATATACTAATTAGATTTATGATTTTTCTTTTATGTAGAAATGGCCACTATCCTATCGCTCCGATCATTGTTGGACAATGACAAACTCATAGGATCCAACTTTGATAGCTGGTATCGAAAGTTGAAGATTGTCCTGGAGCATGAATGAATCTTATATATATTGACTGATCTGGCATCTAAGGAGCCAGCCCTGAATGATATTGACATGGTGAAAGACACTTACCAGAAGTGGCTCAATGACCGCACTACCATTTGATGTATTATGCTGACGGCAATGAATGATGAGTTCAGTTGCAAGTTCGAGAATATCCAATCCAAGGAGATGCTTCAAATATTGAACAACTCCTTTGGCATGCCTAACAATGTTGAAAGACATAAGACTAATTATGTCATTTTCAATGCTCGTATGAGAAATAGGGCATCAGTCACTGATCACGTATTATATATGATCGAGTTGATTGAATGCTTGAGTAAGCTGGATTATTTTCTGCATGAGCAGCTCAAAAAGGATACGATCCTGAATTTGTTGCCCAAGTCATTCCTCCTATTTCTTACTCATTTTAGAATGACAAAGCCTGCAATAAACTATCATGAATTATTGGGGTTGCTGCAGAACTTTAAAAAGGATCATCAGCTCCAAAAGAGGTCGGTGAATATTGTGGGAGGATCTTCTTCTGGTCGACCCTTTAAGAAAGAGAAGAAGAAGAAGAGCAAGAAGGTGCAGCCGCATGCTGGAACGTCTGTATAGGATTAGATCAAGAAGCGCAAGCTCGATCAAAGCCAAGCGGAGTGCTTCTTTTGCAAAAAGTAGGATCATTGAAAAAGGAACTGTCCTCACTATATTGCCATCCTGGATCCAAACAGGCCAAGGATGAAGCAAGTAGTTACTGGGCAAGATAATTATATGATAACATCTTGCAACTTCTCAATTTATGATACTACTGTCAGGATATTAGATACTGGAAGTCCTTATCATATTTGTAATTTGATGCATGATTTTTAGGTCAGTAGGAGATTTGGTGAAGGTAAGAGATTCCTAAACATTGGAGATGAAAGATAAGTTTCAGTTCTAGCTTTAGGAGTCATGAATCTTGTAATCAATTTTTATAGAGTTATTCTTAGTGATTGTCACTTTTGTCTAAATTTTTTATTAAATATAATTTCTATAGGCTTTTTGGTCAAGAATAGTTATCAGTTTTCAATAAAAGCAAATTTTTGTAATATCATTTTGAATGGTATTACAGTTTATGTTGGATAATTAAATAACAAAATTTATCTATTATCACAGCCTGCTAATGCAATCCAAACCTTCGGTAAACATTCTAGAATAGATGATGTATCAGATGCCTATCTTTGACATTGTAGGCTAGGTCACATCAACAAAAATAGAATAAACAGATTGGCTCAAGAAGAAATTTTTTAGATCAGTGATTGTGAATCACTATCGACCTGTGAGTCCTGTCTTCTTGGAAAGATGACCAAGTCATCTTTTATTGGAAAGGGTAAACATGCTAGTGACTCCTGGGTCTGGTACATACTGATGTATGTGAACCCATGAGTACAAGGGCTATAGATGGATATTTATACTTCATAACCTTCACAAACGATCTATCGAGATATGGGTATGTCTATTTAATGAAGCATAAGTTGGAGTCATTTGAAATATTCAAATTATTTTGTAATAAGATAGAAAAGCAAACTGGAAAGAGTATTAAAACTCTTCAATCTGACCGAGGGGGTGAGTACCTTTCTAATAAAATTTTGATATCTCTTGAGGAGAATGGAATTCTCTCCCAATGGACTCCTCCTGGAGTACCATAGCATAATAGTATATCTGAAAGAAAGAATCAGACCCTATTGGATATGGTTTGATCTATGATGAAATTTGTCGGTCTGTCGATCTTTCTTTGGAGATATGCACTCGAGTCAGCTTGTTATATTCTGAATAGAGTTCCAAGTAAGTCTATTTTTAAAATGCCTTATGAGATGTGGATAGGACGTAAGCCAGTACTCTCGCACCTTAGGATTTGAGGATGTCCGACTTATGTCAAACGTTTAGTAACGGATAAGCTCGGATCTAGGTCTGACAAGTGTAGCTTTATAGAGAACTCAAAAAAAATCAAAGGGTATTACTTCTACCTAGCTGATGAACAAAAGATGTTTGTCAGTCTTAAAGCAGTCCTTTTAGAAAAGAAGTTCCTTGGTGAAGGAACTAATACCTCTAAGATCAAACTTGAGGAAGTTCGATAGGTGGAAGAACCGACACGAGTAGTTGAACCTAAATCGAATTTGATTCGATCAGACCCAAAGCCTACTGAACCTGCACCCTTAAGGCGATCTAGTAGAGTACCACATCAGTGGATAAATACTATAGTTTCTTAGTCCGAGATGAAAATTCTATTGAACTCGATGAGAACGATGAGGATCCGATCATTTACATAGATGCAATATAGAGATCCAACTCTGAAAAATGACTTGAGGCCATAAGATCCAAAATGGAGTTCATAAAGGTCAACGATGTATGGACATTGGTTTGACCTATCTGAAGGGATAAAACCCATAGGATATAAGTGGGTCTTCAAAAGAAAAAATGCGCAGATGGAAAGGTGGAGACCTATAAAGCTCGTCTAATTGTCAAGAGATATCATCAACATTATGGTATTGACTATGATGAGATATTTTTTTCTGTGACAATACTCAAATTCATTCGGATCATGCTTGCGATAGCTACACATTTGGATCATGAAATTTGATAAATGAAAGCAAAAATAGCTTTCCTAAATGGAGAGCTGGCTAAAGAAGTGTTTATGATACAACCTAAAGATTTTACATTTATAGATGAGTCCAAGGTGTGTAAGCTTCAAATATCCATTTATGGACTGAAGCAGGTATTTCAGAGTTGGAACATATATTTTGATAAGACGATCAAGACGTATGGCTTCGTTAAGAATGAAGAAAAGCCCTACATATATAAGTGGGCTAATAGTCTAGTAGTTGTATTCCTCATTCTGTATGTGGATGATATTTTCTTAATCGAGAATGATGTCTCAGCATTACAAAAAATAAAGATCTGGCTGTCGTCATAGTTTTTCATAAAAGATCTGGGAGAAGCTTCCTACAGTTTAGGGATAAAGATCTATAGAGATAAATCTAAAAAGTTGCTTGAATTATCTTAATCCATATACATAAACACTGTGCTGAAGAGGTTCAGCATGAAAAATTTCAAGAAGGACTATCTACCGATAGGCCATGGAATTTCTCTCTCGAAGAGAAATTATCTGACAACACCTCAAGAGAGAGAGCATATCAGTAGAATTTTATATACTTTGATAGTGGATTTTATAATATAGGTCATGATATATACGCGATCAGATATGGCATACTCACTAGGAGTAGCAAGTAGATGTCAATCTAATCCAAAAAAAAATCACTGAAAGATTGTTAAAACCATCCTAAAGTATTTGAGAAATACTAAGAACTAATAGCTTATTTATGGTGATTCAGATTTAAAACTTGTAGGGTTTACAGACTCTAATTTTTAGTCTGATCATGATGACGGCAAAAGCATGTCGGGGTATGTGTTTACCCTTAATGATGGTGTTGTCTGCTGAAAAAGTTTCAAGCAGCACACCATGACCGATTCAGTGTGCGAGGTAGAGTATGTTGCTGTATCAAATGCTATCAAAAAAGTGGTATGGCTGAAGAAGTTCATTACTAAGCTCGAAGTAGCATCCTTCCTAAATGGTCCAGTTTTGTTCTTCTGTGATAGCTCTGGAGCCATTGCTCAAGCGATGAAATCTAAAGCACACCAGCGAACGAAGCACATTCTACGTTACTTCCATCTTATCCAGAAAATCATGAATCGAGGTGACGTTGATCTTCAGAAGATCGACGGAAAGGAGAACCTGACCGACCCATTCACTAAAGCCATTGCGGTGAAGGAGTTCGATGACTTCAAGTCGAAGATGGGTATACGATATTGCATCGATTGGCTTTAGACCAAGTGAAAGATTGTTGAAAATAGTGTTCCAAAGTCAATCATTAGCCTATTAACGATTGAGCTAATTAATGTAATTATATATGAATTATTAATTAAATAAAAGTTATTTTAGCTTTTTCATCATAAATCTTTTATCTTCTAATAAACTCATGTCTGATGTGATGAAGTCCTTAGGATAATTTAAAATTGACAAAGGAGGATTTATCATTTAGTTCTTAAAATAGTTCACAATCAATGACATGTTGTTACCAAAAACGATAATATTTATCGAGTATAGATCGTTGTGTGCCATATAGGTTGGTTGTCCTCTTAACCAAGAAGTGTGAAGACACTGGTATGGCATACAGGTGAGATGTAGGGATACATCTGCATTGAATATGATTGACTCCAAAGCTTTTTTACTGTCAAGAATTATTCTGATGGAATATGGGCATAAGTCTCCCTCCGACTTGAGATCACCATGGTGACTTTCAAGCAACTCACTTTGCTTTGGTACCGGACTATCTGAATTTTTAATTCAGTAATGAAATATTTCTAGATACAGTCAAGTACTTGAGGAGTCAGTGCATGAGTCAAGATGGAATTGACCACTCCTGAACTCAGGAGCTGTGCTCAATAGTATTTCAATTTAGCAAAGTCTTGGTCAAAATAATCCTAGTGAGGGGTCACAGGTGTAATTGCTTTAAGACACGATTTGGATGTATCTTCTAGAGTTGATAGTTAAATCCTAAGTCATCCTATGCACAGAGATCAAAGGGATGAATTATGTGGTAACCATATTCGCATAGATTTTGAATGTTGCAACTACACCATTCGGCCTATCCGGATGTCGGGTATCATTGCTAGATGGTCACTTCGATTAGTATAGAAAATTGGTTCCTGTGCTACCGACTTAGATTTGTACCTATGGGGTCACACATACTAGAGATTCCTACTTGATCTAATGGTTGATCAATGAAAGATTAATTAATAATTTATTTGCTAATTAACTCAATTTGATTGAGTGATTATTTTTGATCAAAACTAATTAAATTGGATTCATTTAGATTTGATCCGATTAGGTTAGAGATGATCTAATCGTCAAGAAGGTTTGATCTCTGATCTGATCAGAGGTTTGGCCTGATTAATTTTTGATTTGATTAGGATTTAACTAAGCCTAAATAAGTTGAGTTTATTTTGATCTAATTGGGCCTAATTAATTTGGATTGGATTCGTTCAATTAGATGTCAAATAAGAGACTAGTTTGACTAGTCTTTCCATGCACCACATCATCGAAATATTGCACCATCTATTCTCTACGAGAATTGAGAATTTTTGTGAAGAATTTCATGCACAAGAGGGCGCACGCCTTCCCTTCTCACATCCCAAATGGATAGGTTTAATCTAATTACAAGTTCAATTCAAATAGGATTTAAGTTTGAATGGATAACCACTTAATCTAGACCTCTTCCTCATGCCTCTCTTATTTGTGTGCATCTATAAAATACCTGATTTTATGGGCATGTAGATTAAAATTCAGAAAAGAGAACGTGTTAGAAAAAGAAGAGAGGGTCTCTTCTCTGCATGAGAAATTCTAGGTGCAAGGATCTTAGGTGAGTGCGTACCCTAGAATCCATCTAAGATTTGGATTCTAGATTGTGAGCAATGAGGGTTGTGAGTTTACATATTTGGAAGGAGAACCTCCTACATTTCTTATCTACATTGATAAACCAGAGTATTCGAAGAGTTGGTGAAGAAGATAGGAGTTCGATCTGATATCAGCTATCAAAGGTTCCTGCAGCGAGCTAGCACTTGGGAGAAACTGATCGAGATCAGGACCTCGTGTGGATCACCTATAGAGGTCAGACATGTATGTGGCTAAATCACGATAATCAAATCTACATTGAGGAGATCAAATTATAGAGATCATCTATCCGTGAAAAGATAATGTGTTATGAACACGTAGAAGCAGTAAAATAGTTTTACTGCACTTGATATTTTATTTTTTAGATATGCATGCATATATATGTATATTAGATCCTATATAGTGTAGGATTTTTAGATTAGATCTATAGCTTTTATTATTAATATGATTAATAATTATTTCTATTATGCAATCTTTGAAAAAAGTTTTTAAAATCAAAGCTAGAAATCCTACGCATTCCCTTCACTTATATATAATCTTTAACCTAAGCTCTGATACCACTCTGTCATGCTCCAATTTTAGTATTCAGTTTGAAAACGTGATGGCTGTACATTCTTTAGGACAAGGCTCTAAAGAATATATAAGGCCTGTCTTCATATCAAATCCAACTCGAGCAAGTAAACATCTAATTTTATTGATTCAAATATAGTTAATCAATATCTCATCATAATCAAAATCAATATATCAAAAATAAAAGAAGCAAATATCTTCTAAGACCCTATGCTCCTCACTATTCGGTCCCAAACCTCATAGAATTTTCTAAATCTAGAAAAAAAAGAGGGAGTGAGCTTTACAGACTCAGTAAGTTATCAATATCTCTAAGGAATCAAGCATAATTATTTTTTAAAATATAATAATTTAATGATAATATATAATAATATATTTTTTTAAAAAAATATGTCATATATATCAGTAAGATTCAAAATCTTCTTTTAATTTTTTATGATTACGGCCATGATTAGTCCCATGACAAGGCTCGAAAGAGACTAGCCCCTGAATAACAAACATATGATACATCAGTATGTGCCAGCGATCAGCCTTGATTGGCTAAGCCTGGAAGAAATATATTTCTAACATATGGCCAACGATCAGTCCCATTAGCTAGATCCGAATCATAGTCTAATTAGAAAGTTTTTTTGATCAATTCATAAATAAGTTTTTCATAATATAAATATATAATTTTTCATAACATTATCAATTCAACTTTTCACATCTTCCAAAAGAATAACAAAATAATCTCTATTCAAAAATTCATGCAAAGGTGAACATGTATAATATCCTTTTCAAAAATCATAGAATTAATTTATTTTAAATTTATAATTTACAATAACCCTTTTAAACATCTTATTCTTGATCCATAATTTTGAATAACACTTTCATGTATAAACACATACTTCTAAATAATTTAATAATTTCTAAATAGTATAATAATGGTTATGTACAAAATCTAATTTTTAAATACATGAATAAAAATATCTAGAGATTAAAGAAAACTTACTGCCAATCAGATTCTTAATCCTATGATCTTCTTAGTCTGATCTCAAGATCTGGTGTTCTTTCAATGATGAAGGCTCTGGCATAAGCAGATAACAAGATTTATTAACCTTCAATCCAAGAGAAAAATTAAGATGAATAAAAGAGACTCTCAAACTAGCTTGGATCTAGATTAAGATTTGGGTTGATTCCTAAATCAGATCTATACAATTTGGGTTGACCTAGACTCAGCCAGATTGGATCTAATAATAGGTTAGGTATATCAAATAAAATTAAGTCTCTCTCTCTCTCTCTCTCTCTTCCTCTTTCTCTTTCTTTCTTTCTTATTTCTCTTTCTGCATTTCTCTCTCTCTTTCTTCTCTTCTCTATCGAACCATAGGCTCTACCTAATGTCCCTAAGTGATAACAAAGGGGAGAAGGGGATAGAGTCGGCTTTGATGCAGCCAAAGTGGTCGATGGTAGTGGTGCGGTAGTGGTCCAGTCGGCAATGGCAGAGTGGTTGAGAGAGAGAAGAAAAGAGAAAGGGTATTGTTCCTTAAGCCATAACAATGGTCCCTACAACCAAGAATAGAGAGAAGAGAGGGGAGAAGGCTCACCAGCGACGGCAACAACTAGTTGTGGATGGCAAAGATCCTATGAGTGTCCCACCTACAATCATTTGAAACAAGAAAAAAAGGATCTTTGGATGATGGGGGCTTGATTTCAAAGTCCGATAATTACCAAGGATGAGGGAGAAGGGAGAGGGAGGCGATGGAGGTTTCAGTGATGGGTTGATCAAGGGTGATGGTTTTTTAAAAGCAAGAGATAAGGAAGGCTTAAGTTCGTTAATCTTTGGATAAAGCCGAGTCTCATCGGAATGATCAATCCAACCATCTCCTCTCTACTAGTGTACAACTCTATTGGCTACCTTCATAGCCTTATCTCCTCCCATGGCTTCAATCGAGTAGGGGATGAAGTTTTCCTATTTCGATCAAACTCTACCCTTTCTCTTTTTCCTTTATTTTTGAAAAGTTTTGGTGAAGTCAGTGGGGCTTGCTGACTTTACATTAAACCGGGTCTAAAAGGACCGATCTCATAAAGCACCAATCCTCGGATAGGATATATTCTAAAGCCAATCATCTAGGTTAATTAAATAAAATTATTATTCTGATAATTTCATCACTTTGTGCATCTTCCTGTAATGAATTCTTTGTGATGAAGTCCTTAGGACTATTTAGACTCGACAAAGAAGAATTTATCGTTTAGTCCTTAAATTGATCGTGACCAAATCATTTATTGTTACCTAGGATGACAATATTAATCAAGAGTAGGTCATTGTGTGCCATAAGTGTTGGCTGTCCTCTTAACCAAGAAGCATGGTGATGCTATTATGGCATGCAGGTAAAATGTAGGGATATATTTCACTAATCATGACCCAACTATGGAGCTCTCTTCTGCTAAGATTGCTCATGAGGGATATGGGTATATGTCTCCCTTAGACCTGAGATCACTACGGTGACTTACAAGCAACTCACTGTATTTAGGTATCGAACTATCTGAATTTTTAATTCAGTGATGGAAGGCTACTGGGTGCAGTCAAGTACTTGGCTTGTTGATGCATGAGTCAAGATGGGATTGATCCCTCCAATTATTAGAGCAACTGCATCGCTGTATTTCAATTTAGCAAATTTTTGATCAGATTAGTCCATAGGATGGACGCTGAATTTTGAAATACAATGTAGATAAATTTTTAAGATTGGCAGTTAATCCTATATCATACTATGAGCATCATGGTTAAAGGAATGAATTATACGGTAATCATATGCCACAGGTTTGTCAATGTTGCATTATGATTTTTGATTTATTTGAACATCGGATACCTTTGCTAGATGGTCATATCAATTGGTATAGAAAATTAGTTTCTGTGCTACTGACTTAGAATTCGAACTTATGGGATCACACACAATAAGAATTTTTGCGTGATCTAATGGTTGATCAAAGGATTCCACTGGATTGAAACTCAGTTATTATTAAAGAATTAATTAGCAATTAGATTATTGATTAGTTTAATTTGATTGAGTGATGAGGAATTGATTAAATCTAATTGAATTTGATTTAATTAGGTTTGACCTGATCAGATCATGTGATGATCTAATTGCTTGGGGAGATGGACCTTGATTTGATCAGGGGTTGGACTCGATTAATTTTTAATTTGATTAGAAATTAATTAAGTTGGGTTAAAGCCTAATATGATTGGATTTATTCTAGTTTTAATTGGTCAAGATAAATTGGTTTGGATGAAACAAATTTGATCAAATTCAAAGCTAGTTTGAATTCCTATCTCCCTATGCCATTGATCTTTGACCCATTCTTTTTCTCCATGCATATTGGGAATGTGCATGGAATTTCTCCATGCCAAAAGGAAGTTGTGCGCCTCCTCTTATCTACCTTTGACTTGGTCCAAGTGCTGGGTCGGATCAAATTGAGAGCAAGTTGAATTTTGAATTTAACTTGTGTTGGTTAGTTTGATTGAAACCTCTTAACTCCCTCTCATCCTCATCTCCATGCCTAAAGCTCTCTTTCTCTCACACATTTTTGTGCGTTCTAGATATGGATGCATAGAAGGAGAGTCCTTCTACATGTCAATCTCTTGGGATTTGCACTGGAATATATTAGGAGTCCTCTTGAATTTTGAATTCAAGAGATTGGTTGAAACAAGTTCAACCAAACGTATCCTTATCCTTCCACGCATAAATGCCTATTGAAATAGATTTTTTCTGAGCATGTGGAAATGGATCTACGTGAGAAATCTGATGAGAGGCCTTGGGTGTGCATGAGGTATCAAAGGATTTCTATGAGACAGAAATTAGAGAAGGGCACTACCTTCTGGTTATGAGGTATTTTTCAAAAAGAGAAAGGGATCAAGGTTCTAAAGGGTGAGCGCTGAATCCTAGAGTGGGGACTCTAGGTTTGGGTAGAGAGTTTGAGTGCTAGATCTTCACCGACTTTCACCACCATCTCGTCTTCCTCCATTGCATCTTCTGATTTCTGGAGTGTTCGAAAGATCAGAAGCAGTTCATCAATTGAATCGACGAAGGTCAGCTATCAAAAGTCCTAGAGAAGAGCTAGCACTTCGAAGGAGCTAATCGGGATCAGAAGCTCCGTGTGAACTCACCATAGAGGTTGGACACGTGTGCGGCTACAGTATGATGTGGGAGCAATTTTTTGGTGGATCCAAATTACGGTGATCATCTACCCGCACATAGGTACTATTCTCTGAACATAGATCGATCAGCAAATATGATTTGCTGGTCGATTATATTTTATTTTTCTAATGCATATTAACATGTCAAAGATCCTAAAGTAGAGTTTTATGATTAGATCATAGCATGCAGTAAATTAATGTAGATTAATTTGGCTTCCACTGTCATTTTTCGAAAAAATTTCGAAAAGCATGTTCAGAACCCTGCTAGGTTTCCTTCAGATGGTATCAAAGCAACATGTTGCTCAACATGTTTTTATGTAAATTAGAGCGATTTAATGTGTAACACAATGATCGCATGGACTATAGGTTGTCCTACTATAAGGTTTACGGCTTACAGTGGAGAGGTTATCCTGATACGTTACGATCTAAAACATTGATCATAAAAATTTTAGATATGATCTAATAAATTTTTATGATATATTTTGAATTGATTTTAATCTAAATTTCATCATGAATTAGTGTTTAGATTAAATCTAAATATTTCATGATTTTTTATATAATGTACATAGATTTAGATTAAACCTGAATAGGATCTTATAAAGGTTCTATTCGCTGGTCGAACCAGCTATTTCAGAAATCGAGCCAGCTCAACCAGCATGCTAGCCTGAAACGATCTCTAGACTGCTGCTCCATCTGGCTTGATCAAGAATCGGGTCGATTGGGATTGGATCCAAGCCAACTCGACTGAAAATTAGTCTTCTAGACTTTTGCTCGAGCCTCTATCTTAGAAATCCAACTGACTCAGCTTATGATCGATGAAATGTTGGATTTTTTATTTTTTCTGCTCATGCCGACTATCTCAGGTACCGAGCTAAGCTCGGCTTCTACTCGGGCCAGCTCAGATGGGATCCAAGCCAGCCCAACTGTGAAGTTAGCTAAAGCTATTTGATAGCTATTTTTGATTGAACAAACCTAATACTAGTGCTTATTTGTGAAATTCGCTGATCCATTTTTTAAATGAGTCAATCTATTTAGTAAAATAGTACTAGATTGTAAAGAATCTTTCAAAAATTAAAAATTATTTTTGAAATACCGAACCCCAACCCATCAATCCAAAACTTAATTAAAAGAATTAAGTGTTGTCTAGTATGGTCTAGAATTGTGAATTAAAGATTCTAAGACAAATTCAGAATTCTGTGGATTAAAGGATTAGATGAATTAGGTCCATTAATTGGGTTAGACCTAAGGTTAGTTAAAGAATAGATTAATCTAAAGTAGTTGATCAAATCTAGCCAAGTGTTGACTTAGATTAGGTCAAGGACACTCTAGACTCAACTTCAATAGTTATAGTTGAATGAGTCCATGTCTTTAACAAAATCAAGATGGACTTAATTCATGGCTAAGCGGTCTAGCCCATAATTACTTGGTTGATCTGATTAAACCTAATTAACTGGTTGGTGTCTAAGATAAGTCTGATAGTTTAGACCAGTGATTTTTAATTGAGAGCTACTCGCATTGATTCGATCTTCGACGAGTTAATGGTATATCCCTTCCACTGATCTCACTTACCTGATCGACATAATCGATTAGAATTTGATTAGATCACTTAGTAATTCGAGCTGATCCATGTTGCTAGGAATTAGTTTGATTGATTTCAATTCAGTAAGACTGAATTGGTGCCCATGGACTGAAATTGATCCTAGTCCTCATCAATTGACTTGGTGAAGTCAGTGAGAGGATTTGACTTGGTGAAGTCAGTGGAAGAACTATGGTCTGTGTCCTTTCTATCTTAAATCATAAGTAAATTAAATTCTCTAAATTATTAGATCTTTAAAATGATAAGATTATGGAGATAACTGAGTCAAAGTCTCTCATTAAGGTGAATAGTAATGAGTCCAATTTTCTAGATAAACATTGGAGGTGTCTTATACTTGGTGTTCATGTAGATATTGAAATTACTATCCATCATATTATGATTAGATCGCACTCTCTAAACGGCGATTAGGTTAGCCAGAGCTTTCCTCGAGCTTAGTTTTCATTTGCTTGATGCACCGAAGTCAATCATGTTAATGGTTGGACCTAACTGGACCATTTCAGTGGAGATCAAAGCCTACAGATTTAGTTTCTAGGATAAAATCTAAATTACTAAAAATTATTTGAAGAAATAATTGATTATGAATTGATAAGATCATGATGTTATTGTTAAGACACCATGTTTATCAATTTAATTCTAACTTCTTAAATAATTTAAAATAGATAGAAAGCAGTAAGTCGGGTTGAATTCATAAAGAAGATAATATTTTAGTTTTAAAATCTTTAATTAAAAAAAGATTTTTAAAAATTAATTTGAAGTCAAAAAATAAAATTATAAATAAAAAGTAGAAATTAAAAGGCGCAGAAAGATAAACTTGATACTAAAATGTACTAGTTAGATCTTAGCATCTACTTGCATAAAATAAAGAGTAATAATTAAAGTACAAAAATTAAATTATAATTAAAAAGAAAAAGTATGAATTTAAATAGTTGAAAAAATAAATTTACATTAATTAAAAGTTCATAATTTAAATACATGAAATTTAAAAATAAAATAAAAATAAAAATTAAAACAAGCTGATCTCTGATCTTGGATCGACATCGACATTGAGATAGTGTAGAAGTCAGCTCTCCTTCGCAGCATCCATTGTCTTGAAGCAGCTTCTAACCTAAGTATGGCTCTAACCTTTACCAAACTCCTTCTCATGATCGAAGATGCTTTGATTTGATGGCCTTGAGTTTTTTAAATAGAGTTAGGAAGGCTGGAGATCTTTTTTGTAGGCAATGTGGGACTAAGGAGAGTTTTGATCGACAAAATATGAAGAAATTCGAGTGAAAATTGAATTAAAAGAGCTTCTGGATGCATTCTGTTGAGTTTCTTAAATTCTGACCATCAAATTCTGATCAAACGATCCAAAAACATCAAAAATTGAGTTTTAAAAGCCTAAGTCCAATCGAAATAAATGTAGGCTGTCCATTCATGGGTGATGATGAAAATCTAGCCATCAGGTCTTGATCTGAGTGTTTTAATCAAGTCGGGAGCTCTATGGACCGTTGGATCTGGATTTGGAGCAAGTGCTACTATTGGATTGCGATTAGAGTGAAATCAAAAACCAAATCAAAGAAGAAAATAATCATAATCATCTAATCAAAACTAGCCAAAACCTAGACCATTGGATCACCGTTGGGAGAGCTCACAGCCATTCGATCGCCCACTGGGACGAGATGAATTCGAATCATAATAGGAAAGAACCTCAGCCATCGGATCTGGATCGCAATCGACCTAGACCGCATGATGGCACAATTATTATAGCTATGGATCTTGTAGATCGGGTGCATTTAAAGATTGGACCAATCAGCGCATGGCAAGCCCTATGAAATTATCATTTTGCTCCAATACGCCGTGATGAATTTTCTATAAACCCTTTAGCGGTCTTGGTCCACCATGTGGCATGCTCCGATTGGTCAAATATTGCTGAGCTAGCGGTCCATGCCTAGTTTTGTGGACCGACGGGCAGCTTCTATGGCTAAGTTAGCTTGGACGGCATGCTGGCTAAGCCATTTTCATTTTTTTATTTTATTTTTTTTCTTTAAAAATTCATATCTAATCCATTTTAACTCTGATTTGATTTAAATTTATTTTATTATGATCAAAAAAATAAGCTCTTTTTATTGATAATAATATTTTATTTTTTATTTTTTATTTTTATTATTTTTTAATTAATTTTTTATTTAATAAAAATATTAATTTCTTAAAAATATATAAATTAATTATTAATTTTTAAAAATAAATATAAATTAATTAATAAATTAATATTTTTATTAATAAATTTATGATATTTATCATATTCCTCAACTTAAGCTTTGCTCATCCTCGAGTAAAGAAAGAATTTAATTTTAGATACCTTTTAACTTTAGAGTTTTGAATTTTACCTAAATAACTTCAAAATGATCATTGATATTCAATAGAGCATAAGTGAAGTATATCATTGGGGTATTAATACTTACTAATATTTAAAATTAAGTAAAGAATATTAATTTTTTTAAAACTTTTTTAAATTATCCCTACCTTTATCTCTGAATTATCTAAACTTTTATATGAGCAAGTGTATTGTTACTTCCACCCTTTATTTATTAATTTTTTTTATTCATATTATCCACTTTTTGATGAGAATATTATTGCTTACTTAGGCAACAGGATCTGATTACTCGATGAAAAACTAATATATATATTTTTTTTATATTGTACCACTATTAAGTGTCTTAATCTCTTAAGCTTTCTATTTGATACATGTAGTGAGTCTTGGGCCAATGACTTCTAAATCAGTTGGCTTTAGGGCACTAGGTATAAAATATCCCTTAGGCTTACTAGCTCGAATCAAATAGGCTACAAGTTAAAACTAGCTTTACAACGAACTTCTTTGTCCTTCTCATCTTTTGATGTGAAACTCAATGCTTGCTTAGGCAAAGAGACCCGATTACTCAGTGAGAAATACTTAAAAATTATTTTATTTTTATTTTATTTTTTTATGAAGAAACATATAGTTACCCTATATAAGCCTATAAAAAGTGGATTTTTCTTTGATGTCGGTAGAAAAAATAAGAAATGCTCAAAGAAAAATTATTTATATTCTAGACTTAACTCTTTATCAAGTTTTTTTAATACTTGATCCCTTAGTATCTCATAAATACTCTAATCTATGCATCATTTTTTTTTTAAAAGTACTTAGTTCAACTCCATTCTTAAGCATAATTGGATATCTAAATACTAACTTCTTTAAGGACTTAAAAATTTTATGTATATATATATATATAATTCTCTTTTCTAACTTAATTGACATTATCCTCAATGAAGAAGAAAAAAATAAAGAGTGTAATAAAGAACAAAAAAGAATACACCTGATTCAATATATTTTTATGGTCCAGCATATACCTTTAAAAATTTGACTCTCCCTCCAACTTATTCAACATGTCCTAAAAAAATAAACTAAAAAAAAAAATAAATGCAAAAAAATTAAATATTAGGTTGCCTCCCAACTAATGCTAAATTTATCGTCTTCAGCCAGATACAATGCAGCTTACTATTCTATGTCAAATACCAGATTGACAAATTCCAATGATTTTGGATTGCCAATCGCAAGAAGATAGTTTATGATCCCTTTATTGATATATTCATTTTTAATTTTGGGAACATAATTTGTGACCTCATTCTCAGTCCCATGTTTATCAAGAATTTTTTCTATTTGTTCTTCTAAAATGCTCATATGTTGAGTTTTTGGATTAGGAGTTGAGTTTAATGCAATAGGTATTGAAAGGATGACTAAAGGTGGCTTTAATTATGGAGGTAAGTTAATATGATCTTGATTAAGTAACTCCATTGGCTTTTCATTATATGCCTCTTAATTTTTGTAAGAAGAACCATCTTTTAAGGTTGAAGGGAATAGACTTTTAGATTTATAAGTCTCGAGTAGATCATCTATTCTCTTCTTTCCTTTATCTATCTCATTTAAATTGGAACCAGCATTAGTACTGATTCTAGGCTCAGATTCTTCTATGCAATTAGCTTCAGTACTAATCTGTTCTTCTAAATTCTCATTTTGGCTAGTATCAGTACCAGCCTGTCTCACCTGACTTGTTATGGATCCATAAGAATCCTATAATTTTTAAGTTCAAAAATTACTTTAGTATTTTTTAATTGGAGATTCTTAATTAGATTCTTAATTAGATGGGACATTGGATTGATAATTAGATCCAGGTGATTGGTGAATAATAGGTGGATTGTTTATAAAAATCAGTTGGCTTAGCAATTGACCTAGTTCTTTCCTCATATTAGACTCAGCTAATTATCTTATTTATGCTTCTAGCCTAATGATGGATTTCTATTAATTCAAAATCAATTATTGAAGTTGATTAAATCTATCATTGACTAGATTAGTCTGTTGAGAAGATGGGTATGATGGTTGATTATAATATGATGGCTGGATAAACTGACTAGGTTGACCCTTATTATAGGCATAATTTTGATAGTGGGTCTGAGCTTGAGTCTATTGGGATATCCAAGAAAAATTAAAGTGATTCCTCTTATCTAGGTTATATGAATTTGAAAAATGATCATTAACCAGCTTGAAGTAGCTTTGTGCAGCTTGGACTTGTTCTTGGACGAAAGGTGAAAACTATATAGCCATAAGACATTCACTCATATGACGGGTTGGGCTAGCATAGATTGAATAAATCTTCTGATAATTAGAAGATGATGTGAATTATGCAAAAAATTATTGATCTAAGGTTAGGAGTTGATCTAATTTTTGGGCAAGAAAGTTTACTTCATTTATCAAGTTCAAATCAGCCTTAGAACTGGATTCTAGATGTTTAAATTTATGGATCCCTACTCACATTTGGTAGAAAGATAACAAAGCATGGTTAATTAAGTTTTCACTCAAAGTTTCAAACAAGGTATAGTCTTTGTCCTCACTTTTATTCATAAATGCACCTCCACAAGATACATCTATCAACTGTCTATATCGATCTCCTAAATCCTCAAAGAAAGCTTGAACTATTTGCCACTTAGATAGACTAGACAGACCATGATGTAGGTATTTTCTAATAAGTTTCTTAAGTCTCTCACATGACTCATGAATTTGTTCTCCTAAAAGCTGAGCAAATCCAATGATAGCTCACCTCATGGTATTGATTTGGCCTATGGGATAAATTTTTTTAAGAAATTTACTTTGTAATTCACCCCAAGTTTTAATTGGTCTTCCTATTATGCCAAACCAGTACTTGGCTTTATCTTTTAATGAAAAAGGAAATAGAATTAGTCTAAGGGCATCATCAGTTAAATTTTAAATTTTTATCGTAGAACAGATTTTTAAGATTTATTTAGATGGTTATAAGGGTCTTCATTGATGTTTCCATAAAAAGATGGGAGTATCTAGATTGTGGTCAGCTTGATCTCATAGTGGATAGCATAAATATCAGATAATTGGATACAAGTCGATGGATTATAGATAGAAGAAATAAATATTTCTTCATCTGCCTAGGTAATTCTCTAAGATTTTCAGTCATTTGACTATAGGATTTAATACGGTTCAGCCATTTAATTTCATGATTGGGTTCAATTAGATCAGGTGAAGCGACCTCCTACCGTACATATACTAATACAACCCTAACGTGTGGTTTAGAATTTTTTTAGATTTTTTTATTATTTTTTTATTTTTTATATATTTTTATATTTTTTTAATTTTTTATATTATTATTTTATTTTTTAATATTTTTTTAAATTTTTAAATTTTTTATTATTTATTATTTATTATTATTATTATTTTATTTTATTTTAAAAAATTAATAATTTTTTAATGATTTTATTATTTTATTATATTTTATTTATTTTTTATAATTTTTATTTATTTTAATTAATTTAATTATTTTTACTATTTTTATTATTTAATTATTAATTTTTATTATTTTTAATTTATTTTATTTTAATTTATTTTTTAAAAGAGAAGAAGAGAAAAGGAGAAGAAAGAAAAAAGAGTTCTAAAGAAGAAGTCCTGAGTCCTAGAGCTAAAAAGAAAGAAGATTAATTTTAATTAGATTTAATATTGGTTAGCAATCAAATTAAGTAAATAATTCTAATAAAAGATTGTCCTAGATCTAGACAGCTCCTAACTGCCAAAGTCACATTCAAGCCCTCCAAGTGTAAGATGAGCCAATCAACTGGCCAGATAAGTATAAGATTGATGGGAGTCCCTTCGTTGCTTGCCTTAGATACCAATTATGCTTGACCAGGTAAGCTAACAAAATCAATTATAAACCACCTTCCTTTGGACCTCATTATCCCTAAACCATTTTTTTAGACACCAGTTAAATTGACTAACTCTAATCCGATCCAATTCTTAGGATCTTTTATCCTAATGAGCTCAAGTTTCTAGGGCCGATGTCTAATTAATTTTAAAATTAAAGGCTTAGATCAATGCAGGATGCTGATTGGTTGTTTGTAGGCCAAGAAAGGATAATCAAATCCTCACCTTATGTTGTTTAATGAGTTGTACCCTTAAGTTGATTTAATATGAATATGCATAAAAAAATTTTTCAAGCAAGAGGTTCTATGCAATTTAAACTAGATGCATGGAACTAATTAAATTTTGAGAAGCTTACCTTGCTTCCAGCAATCACCAAAAAAAATAAAAATAAAACTAATATGATGCATGCTCTAAGCAATTAGGATTTCTAATCTTGTCATGAAGCTTTTAATTAGGTTTAAGTGGATAATTTTTAATTAATTTAATAATAAAATAATAAATAAAAAATCTAGGGTTAGGATTAATCTCATCAAGCAAAATTGAAAGCTATATTCATTCTCCTATTTTTTTTCTTTTTCTCTCTTTTTTCTTTTTTATCTAAAAAATAAATAGAAAAAGTTAGTAAGCAATATTTATAAAGAAATAAAAAATTAAAAAATTTATTTATAATTAATTAATAAAATAATTAAAGAAATCAAAAAAATTAATGCTCTTGCCTTTTTCGATAATGGCACTAAAAACTTGATAAAAGCATGATGTTGTCGTTAAGACACCATGTTTATCAGTTTAATTTCAACTTCTTAAATAATTTAAAATAGATAGAAAGCAGTGAGTCGGATCAAATCCATAAAGAAGATAGTATTTTAATTTTAAAATCTTTAATTTTTTAAAAAAAGATTTTTAAAAATTAATTTAAAGTTAAAAAATAAAATTATAAATAAAAAACAAAAATTAAAAGATGCAGAAAGATAAACTTGGTACTAAGATCTATTAGTTAGATCTTAGCATCTACTTGCATAAAATAA